>OX442430.1:0-22500 GCA_949361645.1 Spongilla lacustris | reverse complement strand
ACCCTTACTTCACCTCAGGGGGCTGGTACATACTTCACCCCAGGGGGCTGGCACATACTTCACCCCAGGGGGCTGGCACATACTTCACCCCAGGGGGGCTGGCACATACCTCACCCCAGGGGGCTGGCACATACCTCACCACAGGGGGCTGGCACATACCTCACCACGGGAGGCTGGCACATACCTCACCACATGGGGTTGGCACATACCTCACCACAGGGGGCTGGCCCATACATGTACCTCACCACAGGGGGCTGGCACATACCTCACCACAGGGGGCTGGTTAGTTGTTCTTATGCTTTCCGGCAGCACAGGAAGTGATTCTGACACTGAAGACACTCCAGACGATCCACTACGCATGTCCTGAGATCCAAATCCTCCAGCAAACCCTCCAGAGAAGCCTGCACCCCGCCCCCCCTTTGTGGCCTCTCGCTTCGCCAAAGTCAGTTCCTTTGCCTTCCTCTTCATTTCATCTCGCGCCTCCTTCTCCTGGGACTACACCCACCCCAACAGTAAATACACCACATTTACCAATATGAAGTCATCTAACCTTTCGCATTGCCTCATAAATCTTCTCCTCGTGTGAGTCCATCTCTGTAAATGTCCTAATTTGAGCTAAATTCACATTTTCTCGGTAGCCTAGGGCTATGATCTCATCAAACGCAAATATTACTTCAAAGGCATTATCAATGATGTCCTGTTCGTCAAGTGTGTGGCAGTATTCTGGAATCTAGAGATACACCAGTGACTATGTAGGAAATACAAGCATCAACATGTAACGTACTACTTTTGAAAATAGGTGTAACGTCTCCAAGTCCTCCAGGATGTTGCTGGCTTTGGTGGTTATCAGCAGCATGTACAGCTTCTCTAATGGCTGGTACACGTAGCGAACGTTCTCAGTTTCCACAAAAGTGTGTTGCTTGCCAGAGATCATCAGCTTTGGAAAGGCGGCGAGCAGCCCCTCGATCCTAGCACGTGTCATTTCAACAAACTGTCTCGACAACAACGCTACGAAGTGACCCAGAAACAAGTAGGGTAGGTAAGCTTATCCTAATTCGTACAATCACCACACCTTTGCCCTGTTTTGTACACACTGCGGCTGCCAGAAGCACCTAGCCAAATAGTGGGCATTATTAAGAGAATAAGACGACTCCCAAATTCTTACCATTGTAATCTTTACTTGCACGACAAATGCGAGCACGCAAAAGAGAGCCAAGCGCGAGGAGATGAGAACTTAGCACTACCACCGAGTGTTTTTATTACTATCCGATTCGACAAAGTAACATCAGATAAAATATTTCAATTTCCGGTACACTACACAACGGAACTTTTTTCTCATTAACAGTGGAAACGAGTCACGTGAGCGCATGATGGCTATGGTTACACCTACTGAAAGGAAGGTTCGAAATCGTTAGTGTCTGCAGTTCGGTAGGTTTTGGTGTCTTGTTACCTGCTCCGAAGCGCTTCACATACGTAGGAGAACATCTGTAAGCGTTTAAACTTTTAGGTGGGGATGTAAATATGACGGGCAAATTACTAGTAGTGATGGGATAGTTAAAGGTTTTTGACAGTATTTAAGTTCCAGTTAACTAAAGATGTTCTGTTTGTTGTGCAGTTAAGTAATAAATTCATTGCCTTTTCCAAATTCTTTCAGTTAAGTTATAGTTAACTAACCTGGTTTTTGCCACACAACCCAGTTAAGTTAAGTTGACAATTTAGTTAAACAGTCACACAAAGTTTATATAGTTCAAATAGGATTTTTTTGCATTCAAGCCTGCTCTAGAAAAAAAAAGAAATGCTCAGAACTGGCTGTTATTTAATGCTATTGTAGAAAATAAAAGTTCTGCTCTTTTTTGATCCAAAACTTCAGTGGATCACACTCTTTAGTCAATAATCTTGGTACTGTCTGATACAATTCCATTTCTGGGTCAAGTGTATTGGGCCAGGAGTACGTTAAGACAAGATACCGAGTATACAAAATTAAATTAAATTAAAATTGGTATTGTAGGATTTGTATTTATAAAAAGTAAAGAAACAAGGGATTATGGAAATTATACATTCATAAATTACATGTATACTTTCATTCATGAATGCATAAGTATTACAGACCTACACAAGCTACATTTACCTAGTTGAGGCAAGTAGATTTGCTAAATAATGTAGGTTTGTAACATTTGGGTAAGTTTACGAGAAAAGGGACCTAGCGTGTATTATAAAAAAGTATAATAAAAATGCATTACGTTTGATTTGCTATAACTTCCGAACAGTTAACGCTATCAACTTCCTATTTTCAACACTTCATACTCCACCATTTCTCTATGGTAAAATTCATCTTGGAGTCTTGCACTTGCTCCGTGTCAGTATTGCAACGTTCGATACCCCACTGGGTTCAAACCCGCCATAACTTTCGGTAGGAGTAATCAATTCGCTTCAAATTCGGTTTGTAGGTAGAGAGGTCCTATACCTATCGATTTGTTCTGTTGGTTAATTTTTATGCCATCCGTTACGGAGATACAGTTGAACAAACTACGTGCCCATTTTCGCGCTCGATTCGCGCCAATGATTTGGGCAAATTGCGTTCCGCTCAATGTATGGGGAGGCGGGGATTATAACATTGGCGCGAATCAAGCGGGAAAACGTGCACGTAGTTTGTTCAACTGTATCTCCGTAACGGATGGCATAAAAATTAACGAACAGAACAAATCGATAGGTATAGGACCTCTCTACCTACAAACCGAATTTGAAGCGAATTGATTACTCCTACCGAAAGTTATGGCGGGTTTGAACCCAGTGGGGTATCGAACGTTGCAATACTGACACGGAGCAAGTGCAAGACTCCAAAATGTATTTTACCATAGAGAAATGGTGCAGTATGAAGTGTTGAAAATAGGAAGTTGATAGCGTTAACTGTTCGGAGGTTATAGCAAATCAAACGTAATGCATTTTTGTTATACTTTTTTATAATACACGCTAGGTCCCTTTTCTCGTAAACTTTCCCATTTATGAATTTATTGATGTATGACACTCCGATCCAATGTGTGGGGACAGAACATCTGAGATTACTCTCATACATGTAGATGCATATACATTAAAAACTGAACAACTCAAAATTCAAATCTTCTGCTAAAGGAACACCTAGTGCCTAAGTTATTATAATAAGTACCTACAGTGACCATCCAATTTTTCGTACCATTTCACTTGTAGTTCCATACCTGCTATTGGCCACCCACCACACTCTTTTTGAATTTAACACGTAGTTTACGTAAGACGCGGGGAAATCTTGATTATTTTGGGGATTTCAAAAAATGAAAAATTCCCTCCTAGTGGAATTGCTATCTTCTAATGCAGCCATCTACTATATTAAGCATTTAGATAGTCACTGCATTTTTATGACTGTCTTGGGCAGGGTTGCCGTAGGCCAGCCAGGGGTCTGGCCTGAGGCTGGCCGGCCTGACTGCCTGGCCTGATAGGTCGACCTGTCAGGCCAATTAATCATAAATTATTCGGTGTTTAATTAATCGATACGCATGCAACTTGATTTTGCCTCCGCGCCGCTACGTCGATCGGCAATTCTCCCGGTCCATCATCAACTCACAATTCCATACTATTGCAATACTTGCACGGAAGTACCTCGCTATTCCAGTTTCATCTGCCCCTTCAGAACATGTAATTTCAAGAGCCAAGTTGATCTAGGAGCGTCAACGATGGAATCTATACTTCCCCAACGGCTGCAGGAAGCATCAATTATGCTAAAGCATAATGCATGGCTACTTCGAATGCAATAAGCCAATATTATGTACGCTCCCTTGAAATTCTGCTGCTTTTGTCAGTTATTAATTATGAATGATTTACAGTCGTGCATTTGGTGAATGTGTAAAGTCATTTCAGTACTTCGTATTTATTGGTTGCACCAGATCCTCAGGAATAAAAAATATTACAAAATTTAATTGGGAATGTAGGATTTGTACAAGATATAAAAATTTAATTAAAATAAAATTGGTGATGTAGGATTTGTAGACAGCAATTGAGTAAAAAGTAAGGAAACAAGGAATTACAGATATTATGCATTCATTAAATTATAAATATTACATACCTAGATTTTCAGGCAGGTAGATTTGCTAAATAATGTACGTCTGTAATTTTTATAATTTAATGAATGCATAATATCTGTAATTCCTTGTTTCCTTACTTTTTACTCAATTGCTGTCTACAAATTCTACAAATTTTTATATCTTGTTTCACTCCATTTTTTTCTCCGGCGGGTTCTGACATGTACGTATACGTTGCATGCATGAGAGCAAAGAAAGAAGGAAGGCAACCTTGGAATACCACCAGTTGCATCACATACATCACAGCAGTACATAAAATAAGACACTTTGGTCTGCTCACTTGTTATCGTCATTAAATCACATCACAATCAAACAATTTCTCTTAAACAGTTAATGTCACTGAAGTGGCATGTGACTGGAAGAGAAGAGGAAGGGAGGAGAGAAGATGAGGCAGGAGGGAAGGGGAGGGGGATAGTTAGCACAGCTAGCACAACATCACACAGGTAAGCAGTACACCCCTCGTCATGCAACATGTCCATGAGACATGGTACACACAAACATACACATACCAGAGTGATCTACCCCTCATCCTGGTGGGATGGTGTTCTCTTTCCTCTCTCCATCTCCACCTAATAACATTGGCCACGAACAGCTCACATCTGGCAGACACACATTTGAATGAATACAACATTCACATACCTTTCTCAGAGCAGCACTGTTTGTGGCCATGTCAAGAACAAAGCTGTCCTGAACGTGCAGAGCAAATTAATTAAGACGCGTGTGTGACGTCATATTGCTACTGCTAGGCAACCGAGAATTTTCACCGATAATGAATTACACATTGTGTCATTTCACGGCATTTCATCACCAGCTAACAACTGTAGGTCTTATTTGTATGAAAGGGCACGTTTGGAAATAAAATTCTACTTTTTGAAGCTAATCTCGTCTTCTTACGACCTTCCTGTCGCGAGTTATGCGTGATGAACGGAAGACGGAGGAGGAGATGAACAGAAATTAAATGGTGGTACCGACTTGTATATGTGCATATCTGTCATGTTTGTGATGGATTATATGCAAGCTGGCGAGTGAAGGCAACGCTTCGTTACCGTTTAAAAACGCTCGATCGAAAACCACGCCCACGAAGCCAATCCTACATTGGACCCACGGTAGTGGGTCCTAATGTAATACTTGTAACGCGCAGATGACTCGCGCACACGATAGGTACCGGTGTCGGAGGAATGGCTGTCTCCCTGGAAAAAGTGTCCCCCCGGACATTCGTTCCTAGGTACAAATGTCCCCCCGGACACTCGTACCTAGGAAAAAATGTCCCCCCTGGTAAAAGTGTCCCCTCAATTTTTTTAAATAAAACCGTTAATTGGCAACGATAAAGTTGGAGCTAGAACTTTTTCTTGCGAAGTGTTTCATGGATTTCGCATTTTAACTTTTTGGTTCATGGTCACTACCTAACTAGTCTCGTACCCAGACCCACCATGACGTAAGCGTTTATCGCGATAAACGCTACGTCATTGTGGGTCTGGGTACGAGACTACTACCCAACTGCATTGTCCAAAGACCAAAAACGTTCCTTTCGGCGAAAAGCGACAGAAAACTACAAGGTGGAGAAAGGAGTCTTGTATTACGCCAAAAAGGCTACGGGTCCATCGGATCGACTATGGAGGATTGTGATAACAACCAATGATGAGCAGCGAAAGATAATGGAAACATGCATTCTGATGGTTTTTTGACATAAGTCCTTATCTGTTTAGGCCAAGGCTTTGAAGAAATGCTGTATACGTTAAACGCGCAAAATTAATTAGCTGCATGAACGGCGATTTATACCTAGGCGGGAAAAGGTTGGTCCGCAGCTTTCGCCTTCTAAGAAAACTCTTCCAAATATAGTTTCATAGCCTGATAAATCTCATTACCCTGGCTAAAAAGTAGCTGGGCGTGGCCCGCTCTTCGCAAAAGGTTGGGTTGCAAATTGCAACGGGGATTTGTTCTACTGCAACGGGTAACAATATCAACAATATAGGATGTTCCTTAGGAGAAGTTAAAATGTTTGATAGTTTGATGCCCAAAGGACTTACCAGACAGAGCACAGGTGAAGCTAAATGTCCAGTACAGAGACAAGCAGGAACTTGTGACTGTGGGCTATTTGCATTAGCTTTTGCAACCTCACTATGCAATGGAATTTTGTCCTACAGCAATGGTATATAATCAACATGCAGTCAATGCGTAAGCATCTCTTACAATGCTTGGTTAATGGCAAAATGACTGAATTCCCTGGAAGGAAGAGAAAACCAAGAACCAAAAAGTCGGCAATAATTCCTGTTCATGTGTTTTGTAAGTGCAGACAAATGGCAGAATGTGATGAATGTCATGAATGGTTCCATAAGAAGTGTGAAAGCATTCCAGATATGGTTTGGCTACAACTGAAATCAAACATGGTATTGCGCGCAATGAATGCTGTTCTCACTAGACCATTGATGACTTGAATTCATTCCTAGCTCTCAACTTTTTTGTTCATACACGATGTATTATATTTCCATTCATCGATATCGAACGTTTTTGCTCATTTAATTGCTTTAATGTACATGCATATATTATTTCTATTCAACTTGCATAATGTAAGTGAAGCGATATCGCGATCGACTATTAATTATCGCGCGCGAAATTTATCTTGCAGGGGACATTTTCCCCTAGGCAAAAATGTCCCACGCTAGGGGGGAACTTTCTACTATAGGGGGGACATTTTCTCCTAGGCAAAAATGTCCCCCACTAGGGGGGACATTTCTACCAGGGGGGACATTTTCTCCTAGGCAAAAATGTCCCCCCGGACATTCTTTCCTAGGAACCGTTGTCCGGGGGGACAGTGGTACCTAGGAAAAATTGTCCGGGGGACAGCCATTCCTAGGAAAAAATGTCCGGGGGGACAGTGAAAGGGGGGGACAGAATTTCCTACGACACCGGTCCCTTGCGCGTGAATAAATTTTGGACATATTGCACCCAAACGGTATACATTGCAAACGGACTCCTAATTGAGTAGGCCTACCTCATAGGATTTCTTTTTCTGAAGCTGTTTTCCTTGAGATATCTATCTGGGCCTTTTGATTCGCCTGATATTTATCTTGTTTGGAGGCTAAAATCAGTTCTCGGTTTTGATCGTAGTATGCTTTCGCGCTTTCCTTTATACTTTCCGACCGGATCAAGCCCGTATTGGACCTTCTCGAATCCGGATCGGCTTTGCAATACGCTTCTTGTCGCAAGTCTAACCCAAATATTATCTCTGTCTCTGCTCAAAGGTCGGTACGTGTACACGTGTTTCCAGTGCTAACATCAACCATGTACCACAAGCTTATTCTAGACCCCCCTTATAAGGCTTCCAAAGCTGATAAAATCTGTTGTGTGCTAACAAAACTAAGTTTGCTAAAGATCGAAATTGTGTTCAGTATAACTCAAAATAGGAAAGTAATAGTAAACAAATTCGGCAGAAAGTTTCTAACTTATCTTCTACAGTTCCTTTTGATAACCGCAAACATTAGGCTTCAATCGTGACAAAGATACAGTGCAATAAACCTCTTATCCGAGCGAATCTTATCTTATCAGATCCGGAAAGCGGTGAAACGTTTTTTTAGGTTCGAGTGTGGGAACGAGTGAGCGTTATCTCTGTTGTCTGAGCTTTCTAAGCGTCGGCACTTTTCTACTATACGTTGTAGATACTCGACGGCTGTATCCAAATACGCTCGCTAAAGTCCAACTTTTTCAACGATACATCGGCAATAGTGGAATAGACCCTTCCTTTTAAGCTTTAACGGCGTAAGGAATGCAATTATTCTTAATTACGTCACTTCCGGAGTTCATCTTGTGCGCGAGTACTAACACTGTACCAGGTTGTTGATAATTTTCGACCGACCAAGCCTCTGTCACAACAGTACTCACAGAGGCAGACATCCCAGGTGCGTTTCTCGAGGAGCCACTAGAGATCCGTAGTACAGCCAGGTGAGCGCTGCTAGCTGGCTAGGGCTTTGACCCCTATACCAGTGATACCACGCAGTCCAAATGCCATTACGTAGACAGAAGACTCGAAGAAATTGTAGGCTTCGAGCTGCTGGCATGAAAGCAGCTGCTCCTGGGTATACGTGCCAGTTCTTTAATGAAAAATATGCCCATACTCTTTCCTAGTTCATTTGTTTGGGTACCAGGCTAACTCTTTCCGTGGCCACAACGACATATCGCGATGGCTGTTAGACTCCAAGTATGGGACACAACTTAACAGCAGACCAACAGGTTCCAATTTCTGCTTGTAACGACTTTGGCAGCCAGATTTTAGTACGCCGTCCATTAGCATATGTACACACTTGCCAACCAAATTAATAAAACATGAGTATCACGTGATCCGCTGGACCTGGACTTTTCATTTAACGGCGCAAGGAATGTAATTAGTGTTGATTACACGTGACGTCAAGTCCGGAGTACATTCTTCGCACGTTTGGCTATGGTGTGCGCGTGTATTCTCGCGTGTGTTGGCTTAGTTGGCTTCAAATTTGAGGTAAGAATGATGAATGCAGTATGGAGGACCCCTCCAGGTACATGCTGTGATCATGCTTCGCATTCTCGTTCAAAGTTTCTGAAGGATGGCGTCTAGTGAATGCATTAGTGAAAAACCCAGTACTTCGGCTGAACTAACACAAGACTATATACCCGGCGCATCACTAAATGAGCCATTCCATGGCATTCTAAAAGTGCGCACTTTCACACCTACGCAGGCAAATGGATAGGATGGTAGATTCCAGGAAGCAATAGTGCTCTTCGTCTCACATAAAAAAGTATTCGTGCCACGCTACCACTGTAACAAGGAACTGAAAAACGCACTCGGCGGATGTACTCCGGATGTCTAATTATGACGTCACGTTGACGCGCAAACATTCCAGGGCCTTAAATGAAAAGGTCCATTCGAAAACGCCGTCAATATTATCGTCCCCATGCGCGCGGTCATGAGGTAATTAAGATTGAAACTGGTCTTAAGACAATTTCAAACAGTGTTATCCAGTGGAGAATCGGATTGAGATGCAGAGCAGCGACATTGTTCAACCACGATCGTGAGATTGCATGCACATTACAAAAACATTTCATCGACGGGCGCATGATTTCGATTGCAATTCATGACACTGAACAGTGGAGATGGAAATTAGAAGCAGAGATAATAGAGTTTAATCTGTTAGAAAACTACAACTGAGCTAAATATATACGGTATAAAGTCTTTTGCTATAAATTAAAGCCACTAAGTCTAATTAGTGCCTCCGCGCTCTCTCCTTATGTCCTTTTATTAATGTCATTACATGTTTTAACAAGTCTTTCTGTTTTAATCTTTCTTATAGTGCAAAAGGACCGTTCTGCTGTTGCTGTTGATATTATTCATGTCCTCAATTGCTGGCCATGGATCAATTCCGCACATGGGCGACGTATGCCTCTGTGCGTGGTATCAGCTTGCTAGCACAGCACGTTTTCAGTAAAAAACCTTCCTCCTTCAACCGCTCCACACCATGAATGTTCACTTCGAATACGTCGTCGATACGATGAACGCATTTGAACACCATGCGTGGGACTCTGTTGTGTTTGGCGGTCACTTTGTCGGTCACGTTTCCGTCCTCTCCTATAGGTCCCGTAAGAGTCACCCCTTGAGGCACAAATTCCTCCCACGAGAAGTTACAAGTTCCTCGAGGACAGTGGCTAGAGAGATAGTAGTCCAATGTCTTGTGATCCTGAAGAAGTGGGACAAAAAAGTCATCAGCGTCGTGTGTAAAAAGATATTCATACGAACCCAGGAAACGATATAGGCAGTCGTGGTAAGCTAGCAGCTGCGAGTGATAGAAGATCTGCCACATGCTGAACCACCTGGGCCAGATGTCGACAGTTAAAAATCCCTCATCAATGGCGCTTTTCACATCAGGGTGATCCAGTGCTCCTACGATGGACTGTTCACCAATCATGTGGACATGTGACACCCCCGTGACCCTCTCGTATTTCAGCCAATGGTGGAGGAAGTGGGGGTTGCCGTACCCGGGTGCCAAACAGCTAACCACACTGTTTTTTGGTCTCGAGTGGGATAAGTTTCTGGTTAACACCGGGTGCTCCGACTCGGCCGACAAAATGCATCCGTTACTTTCCACTCTGAAAAGCACCGCCGCTTGAGTTGCGTTGGGCTGAAATGGGGCGTTGCACCGCAGCATCAAGTAGCAATGAGTAAGTTGCTTGCAAACACTATCAATGTACCGATTCCATCTAAGTCCGTGTATGTCAATGTCCGTAAAGGTTAGATTGCCAATCATGACCCCGTAGATCAAATTTTGCTTCACGATACGCTTCTCTGCTTCCACAAGAAATACCCAAAAGCCATGCTCAAATCTCTTCAGTCGTCGCGGGTCCCAGAACACTGAGCGCAAAACAACGTGTTTCGTGGGCGACCAGAACTGAGGAGTTGCGCTGGGAGCTTCCGAATAACCACATCCTCCATATTGGCTCGCGGTTTTAGCATCTAATTGTGGAGGTCCTATACGTACGTCGGACCTGTTTTTAGATGAGTAAGGACACAAGCGCGGCTTCTCGATTACTTCCCGCCAAACACGAAGCTGCCTGAAGATATGAATACCCCCAGCTGCTGCAAATAAAATCAGCACAAAGGTTTTCGCGTACCTTTTCATTATTACGATCTATTAATAATGTTGGATTTGAACTATGAATAAATTATGTCACGTGCGTTTATCACAGGTCAGGGGTAAAAAAAACCAAACGTACCCATGTTCTTTTAGAGGCCGGCAGGCCGCATTTGAATAGCTGTGCTTTTATTAGTATCTATAGGATATAGAACAGAGATCATATCTCCATGATGAAATTAACCAGCAGGCGATCGATATTACCCCAATGATACGGCGCCGTCAGCATTTACATGGTACGAAGGTATTGTCTAGTGTAGTGATAATTAATAATTCGTCTTGATTTTCAGTCAAATTACGAGCTAGTGCCTTTTAGGGTGGGTTTGAAGCTACTTTTGGCAAGAACAGCAGTGACGTAAACAAGGAATTCAGCGATGGGTGCTTCACCCGATACGAAAAGTGTGTGTGTGTGTGTGTGTGTGTGTGTGTGTGTGTGTGTGTGTGTGTGTGTGTGTGTGCGCATGTGGGGGGTAGTTTCGTTTTACGTTAAGAATTATCGCATAAATAAATGTATACATGTATATGCTTACGTGAGTAAGTCTGGGTCTGGGTACCAGACTGAAGGGGCGGGGTGGGGGAGGGGGGGGGAGGAACCAGTAACATTCAGGCCCCCAACAGAATTTTACAGAGCGATTTACCATGAATTCATCGACAATACATGTAGTATTGGTGAAATCAGTAAATAGTTTGAATTAAGGCCCGAACAACTCTTAATACATGCTACAGCTAACTCTGGCCCTGGGTGCATCCTGAAGGAAAATTCAGATGATTTCAAATTACATTTTGGCGATGATTTGACTACCCAAGGCTCAGCAAAGTCATTGTCAATTAATGTTGCATGATGTTGTTGAACTTGATAGTCCATCGCTAGAGGACAGTAATTAATCTAAACAGTGCGGCAAAACTATTTTCCGCAGAATTAAGTCCTGAAATCAGTTGCCACAAATGCTATACGTAATACCTGCAGCTACAGCAAGTCAGCAACCGCTGAGCGCTCTTTCTCATCACTTCGTCGGCTCAAAACATACCTACGGAATTCAATGTCTGCAGAGAGTTAATTGAATCATTTATCTATATAATTTGCACGTTCAAAAAATGTTGACAGAACGAGCTAGCTCGACCTCAACAATATTGCTGCGGAGTTCGCTTGCCGCAATGAGAAGCAACGAAACAAGTTTGGTTGCATTAAAATGTAACTGCATGGCTTAGTTTATTATAAATTGTCATAATTATGAGAGCTGGCATATCCAGAAATGGCCCATACATAGGCGGTCATCTTGCTTTTTATTTGAAATAGAATTTTAAACAAGTTTATAATGTACTATAAATCGGTCTGATTATGATATATGTACTTCAAAAAATTATTCAATTAACCATTCTTTAACTAAAATCAAGACAAAAAATTAATTTCTACCGCGCATAATTTATACATATAAGTATGCCGTTGCGTCATATGCCAAAAATATTAATAAATATTAACAATATTTGTCCAATAATGGTGAATAAATGTGCACAATTAGTTAATTCATCTGAAGATTAACAAGTTAAGGCTGTTGGATTTTAATGATCTGAGCCAATGGCAAGCCCGGTAGCCTAGCGAAAACCCTTTCCCTAGCCTCCTCCCCTCAATTCCCATGCCAGCGAGAGGGACACCCACCCACCCTAGCTCACTGCTAATGCATTATGGTGAAGGCTATTATATACAAGACGTCGTCATGGACACATTTGACCTATATAGTGGGTTGTTTTCACTTTAAGCTAAGTTTATTGTGAATAGTGTTCGTTTAGCCTGCATGCAGCTCGATGAATGAATCGTGTAGGCTAGGCACGTGCACTGATACACTTACACGCAGGGGGAAAAAAATGATTCCTTAGCACTTTCTAGTACAACTACGACCTACATAGGCTTCTCAGTCTTACCTAGATCAATTAACATCAAGTCTGCACGTGCCGCATTGTCAATATTTGTCTGCATGTGTGCGGCTGGAGCGTCAATCTATACACGTAAAGCGCTTAAACTGCGCGAGTACATTACATGTACTTTCCGTTACGAATTGAATATGAAACAAGCTCGGTTTTAATGATAGAGATTGGGTTCATGAACATGAAACGCTTTACATATATATTAAATGTCATCAGTGTGTGGCAGTGAATTGAAGTAACCAGTCAACACCGTATTTCTGTAGGTTTCCAATCTACGCTGAAACATATACATTTCATGTAGTGATAGTTCTAATTGTAAAACCCAATGCCTGGTCGCAAACAGCAACATTAATGAAAGCTTCTGGGGCTAAGCCCCAGACCCTGGCAGGGGATCTTGCAGCGCTCCCCCAGACTCCCTGGCTCCAGAAAACTGAATGTACTTCTTCCCTCCATTGTTGAGCCCCTCCCTCCCATACCATATTATAGCAATACGGTATTTGAAATATCAAAAGCAGGATTTTTTTTGTGGTATTATAGCATGACAGTAAAAACATGTACGGCTAGTGACACATTTTTATTCAGTACTACTTAGTTTCAATGAGTTTGAATCTTCTGTTGGCTTCTATCATACTCTGTACCCAGCCTGCAAAGTCTACAAAGGAACACTCTGCAGCTTTGGTGTAGGCGTGTACCTGTGTGTGTATGTGTATGAAACCATATAGGTATTACGGTGATGGCCAGTCCCCCTCCCCCCCCCCCCCCCCCCCCCCCCCCAAAAAAAAACAAACCAAAAGTGCTTCCATTTTTCCTCTCTTGCTGACATCTTTCTGCAAGCTGTAACGAAGGAACGAAGGTCCATTGTCTAAACCTCTTCTCCATTGTGAGGGTTATACCTTCCCAAAGATCCACAAACTTCCTAAATTCTTCTTTAAAGAATAAAGGAAGACTTGGGGGCTCCTGAAAAGTGTTTGTTGTTTTTAAATATGTCAACCAATTTTTAAAACACCTTTACAACAATTTACATCCATCAGTATAATTAGCAGCAGATTCATCCCGATTGCGGCATTGGCGTGAGAGGAGGCATAGGGATTTCCCCCATGCCGTGGAGGGAGGTGCCCAGCAGGCGGTTGGGTCATCTCACGATTGACCTCATCAAGGGGTGGGGCAGGAATGGGGTAACGTCCAAGTGCCATCTCAAAAAGAGATATTCCAAGACTCCATATGTCAGAAAGGACAGTGTATTTGTCTCCCATCAACCGCTCAGGCTGTGTGTATGTGCATGTGTGCATGTTGAAGGTGTGTGTGTATGTGGAAGGTTTGTTTGTGTATGTGGGGGGTATGTGTGTGCATGGTATACAGGTTAACAGACATGTGACAACAGAAACACAATCAAATCAAATCGAGGAAGAGTGGTAATGAAAAACGTACAGCCATGTAGGAGTATGTTCTCACAAATGAATGGGCGATTGAGTTAACTGATCAGCTCCCCGCTGACACCAAAGTCACATAGCTTGATTTCGCCTCTGGAGTTGACGAGTATGTTTGATGGCTTGACATCTGGTTCAGGTAAGGAAGTATGTACGCTGAAGCTTAATAGTAGCACTACCATCCATCCCCAAATGAAGGCAATGTATGGCAGTAGTTGCATGTGACATTAAATTCATTACCTCTGTGGATGATGTTGAGGGATGAATACAAATACTTCATCCCTTGAAGGATCTTGGAAAGACACAAGCGATACGTCACTACCATGGGAGTATGGGACACAGTGCCAAATCAAAATTATCCACAGGGTGTATTCAACCCGGTGTACGCGTGTTTTACTGTAGTGGAGGATACGCGGTGTATACTTCGAATGCATAACGAGCGTATCTACTCTGTTACTCTTGCTATACACAATAGCTGTATAACGCACGATGCACATCGTGTATAACGTGAGTTTACATTCGGCATACACTTGTTATACACAACGATTGTATAACGCGTGAGACATTAAGCGGAAAACGAGTGTACGCATACAGGTGTGAAATATGCGATGATCACTATGAAATCACGTGGATCGATCACGCGGTGGCAGACAGCGGTCATCAAAGAAGCTAAGATGTCAGTATCGATTCGCTGGACTAGCTGCTAGTGCAATGGACTCATCGAAGTATTTGTACTTGTGTGGGCCGGTATAATGATTGGTAAGTAAGATAAGATATTGTATATTGACCGTTGTATTTCGTGCTTTGTAGCGTGGAAAACTGCGGTATAGAGCTTACACCCGATATATAGAAGATAGTGCACCGGTAAGACAAAGGTTTGGATCCTTTATTGTTATACAGGCTGTTTCACGCATGTGCATGCGCGATTTAATACATCAATGTGTATTTGCAGGATGAAATCGTAAGTCATTGCTGCAGAAGGTTTAAACAGCAAACAGTAAGTCGCTTACAGAGTGAAGTTAAACAAACTGCCCCATGCAGCAGCATTCACAATCCGCTCTCAGCAAATTAAAGAGGACGGACAAAACAGCAAATCAACATGGTATGGCAAGATTTATTTGTATAGGCATGCAGCTACGTTAACATCTTTTCTTTCATCTAGCATCTCTGACCGGGGAGCATATATGAACAACATAAGAGGCGGCGAAGGCAAACATGCAGGAAGCAAGCAGCCAAGCGGGCATAAAGAGGAGTACAGAAAGAAAAAAAGAAGATACATTTGGCAACGTTCATGCAGCCACTTTGACTGAGCTGGAAAAGACTGAGAACTTCTATCTTTTATACCTGATTTCATCTGTACTGTATTCGTTTCGATATCACACAAGATAACTTGCAATATTAATAATGGTTATGGGACAATATGCGGTGATAAACGGAAGGCATGCCTGTGCTCAAGCATTACGGAGTTATACTGGTTGATTATAGCCTGCACTGTACCAAAAAAAGGCTTGTTATCCACCCGTTATATGCGCGTTTACTCATGGTATCCTCGCGTCATACGCGGTTGTATACATAGTGCTATCCACCAACATTACACCCGATCGGATGTCAGTCTCCTTCCACACGTTATCCACCGGTGTAAGCAGCATGTTTAGATTCACGTAAAACGCGTGTATACAAGCAGTATACACGCATTATACATAGCTGGAAAACAACGTTTTGGCACTGTGGGAGGACTAAATTTCATTCAATTTTCATTCTCTATCATCCTCACTCCCCTTTTCCCTTCCACCTTACTCCCTGACCTTACCCCCTAGAAAACCCCCTTCCCTACTTTCTCCCCAAGCACTTACAGCCACAGCGATCTTTCCTATCATGTCCTCCGGGACACGCCCCAAATAAAGTATACCTTCCAAACTTCATCCATCCTATTAGGAATATCTTTAAGTTTCATGCAGCAAAAATGTATGTGGGTACATATAATGTATGCAATTTTTGTATGTGCATGTAGTGCTGCATGCTTGTTTCATATTCTGCTGCATGCGTCACTTTAGCTCAATCGTATCAGTGAACTGAACGCGACTGCAAATTGGCTTTCAAGCTTGCTGGATACTCTCTCAATTTAGGTAAATTGAATTGACAGGAGGTATAGTGAATTTGATACCATGCACTTGCATGCAGACATTAACAACATCATTTAAAGTCAATAACAATAGCATACAGTGCTTGGCATTGATGCATGAAAAATCTGGACGAAGGTTATACTTGATTTATCGTCCATCATGGGAAAGATACAGTCAAATCAAAGATTGATCCAACTGTATTGTATTTTAATGCTATGAAGGCAACCTTGGAGAACAAAAGGTGATGCCTTGTTCGATTTAACTTTGTTGGGATACATTCTGATGGTGTTGTGCCTAAAAATTTAGACCAGGCAATTGCTATTGTATACGTGTGTCCAAACTTGCCGCTGCAATGTGCTAGCAACTGTTTAGATAAGAAGGCATGTACATGTTACATTTGCATCTTACTGTCCCAAGCTGAGGAAAGCAATGAAGGACAAGTGGATGCAAATGGAACAATACAATGCACACGACTAATAGCAGTTTTGTGGCATCCTATATTTATTGTTTTTCACCTCCTCTACTTACATTTGTCGGGACTGGGATTGGTGTGAAACGTAGCCTTTGCAGTATTTCCTTCATTGGTCCTGTTAGCTTTCCTGCAAGCATTCATGTACTTGTGCAATGGTTGAGTGCATGTACAATAATGAAGGCTGTGGCACCCTCATTCTAGATTGTGCAGAATCAGACTGCGATTAATGCACAAATAGAAAACCTCAGTTCATATGGCAGTGCAGTAGACTTTAATAGATGCCAGACTACTCAGTTGCAGTGCAAGACAATACATCCAGACACTTCAAGTTGCATCACTGCTTATTTCTCACAAGCAAGTTGCACGTAATGCAATATATTCTAACAGTTCCATTTCTATTTCTCATTGCTGTTCTGCACAGTGGCCTAGTGATGTCAGTTTTGTAATGAATGCATACTGTGTGGTAACGAGTCCTGTCAGTGATGAACGCAATCCTATTGTGGCTACACTATTTAGTAACCCTGTATTAGGATACTACTGCAGCTGCCAAATCATACCTCTCATTACTCAATGGCCAGCTGATGAAGTGCTTCTCTGTACTTTGATTGTGACCATTTGTCCCATAATTTCAAATGTTACTATTTATTTGATGTGAAAAATTAAAAGTGTTGCATTGCCATTTTTAATTATCATGAAATATTTGAAAAGTGAAAAGAACAACATTCTTCTGCATGCAGTACTGCATAATGTATTCTTTTTTTTTTATTGCACAGATCCATGCAATGGTATACATTATTATGGCTGATACTGCATTAACATATCCATTGCAATCCTCTAAAGCTTTCTAGGTTACATTTCAATGGTGATTTTATATGCAGCAGACTCTAATGAACAACAAGGATTTCCTGTCATTTGAATACAAAGGATAGCCTAAACCTGGCAAAAACAAAGTTAGACACCTGTTTTCTGTAGATGAATATACCATAAATGTGCATTACATGTACATGTTGTACATTCATGAAGCTTATTATTACCAAACTAAACTCAACTGCATATCTGCTTTTAGGATGATAACTAAAAGCAAATGTACATTTAAGGTAAGACAGTAATAGGTCATATGTGTTTACACTCAGTGCTTTGCTTGAATTTCATTTGTAGAAGTCAATCAGATACCAATGCACAAGCCAGCACTTCACTGGATAGGATACCCCCTATAGCTCGATCAAATTAGCATCGTGTTGTGGAGGGGTGTTTAAGTATGATTGCCCTGTTTCTCTATGCCCAAGGCTTCCCACCTGTGTTGGTTCCTATACCTCATGGCTAGAGGAAAATGAAATGTACATACATGTATGCCCCCATTGCTCCCAGTTGGTTCCCAACTCAAGGATGCCTTCATATTCCGGGAAATGCTCAGGTGCTGAGGTCCCAAATCTCATATTCATGTAACAAATCAGCCTTTTCTCCCCAATAACATGTCCTTTCAACTTTCAACCAGCTGTGACCCTCCCCACTTTTGAAGAAATCTGCCAACTAAATCTAACTGCTTTATGGTTCATTCTATCAAAGTCAAGACCACCCTTTGAGCACTGTCTTCAGCTTTGAGGTGTGTCATTAATGAGAATACAGAGGAAGCATGGCTCAAATTATCTATGCTTCCTAAGTGTGTTCCGCCTTCTACAAAGCATGGTGGGCACCATGAAAAAAGTAGCAACCAATAGTACAACTTGTGAGCCAACAAAGACTTGTCTTGTCTTTGAAACCTGAAAAAGGTCAGGCAAATAAGCTGAGGGATAAATCAGAACACTTTTGGCAAATCAGTTGATAAAGCAGTATCTTTTGGTAGATGTAGGATGTTGAGGAAGACTTGCTGGACACTGCAGTCTAATGGCATTGCAACCAACAATGAAACAACCAGGCAGGTATTAAAGGCCAAAAGGCCAACATATGACATTCCTATCATTCCAAGCGTTCTTACAGGCTCAGTTTTAATTGATCCAAGTTTTTATATTGGAGTTGTTTTGAGATCCTTCAGAGGCACCACAGCAGAGCCATCAGGTTTACATATTCAACATCTCTAGGATGTAGTATCTGCCCATTACTTCCTCCCTAGGAGAAGTTGTGAACCTCTTGATGTCAGGATAGGCTCCTCAAGCAGTGTCTAAATTCATGGCTGGTGGTAGACTAATAGCCTTAAACAAGAATAAGGAAGGTTCTCCTCTGAACATAAGACCAATAGTTGGGAGGAGAATCCTTGAGGAGGTTAACTGGAAAGTGCATTTGCGCCATTCTCAAGGTAAAGATGTTATGATTTTTCCAGTCATTACAGTTTGAAGTGCCTTGTAAGGCTGGGCTAAGAATATTGTCCATTGTTTACAAAACTGTATTGTAGAGCATTGGTTGCAGGACGCTGATTTCATCATTTGTAAAGTGGAAATGATTAATGATTTCAACCTGGTTTTTAGACAGGCGATCGTTGATGAATGCTCATGCCATTTCCCCCAAGAAATCTTGCCCTGGGTATCTTAATGTTATGGTTCTCCCCCATTTTTGTGGCATCCTATAGGCCATTTACTGGTATTCAGCAAGGGGATCCCCTTGGGCCCATGGTGTTTGCTCTAGTTCTTCAGAAGCTCATTTCGCACCACTGATGCGGATGATGAATGTTTTTATCTTCTGCTTCAGGCCTGGTACCTTGATGGCAGTGTGCTTGCAGGTAAACAATCTGCAGTCCTATGTGCATTGCATCTTATTGAAGAACTGGGACCTCATTTGGGACTTTTCATAAAGTTGTCTAAGTGTGAAGTTAGCAGTCTCCAGGGTAACTGTTTGTTTCCACCTGGTGAAGTCATCTATTTTGCTTAACTTAACTGGTAGTGCAAACAAATGCCATTTATTGATTGGCATTTCAAAGTTCAATGCTCTTGTGTCCCCTACTGATGTCATCACAGTAGAGTACTACTACCTCCCAGCATGCTTGCCTAAAAATTGAACAGTCATCTTTTTCACTCAGTTTTGATGGCCTTCTCTCCTGCTAACAAGGCATGTCTTCTTTTCACTTCTGCTGCTCATGCTAGCTCTTGGCATTAAGTTGCTCCTTCTGTTGGTCTTGGATTGCATCTTGACTCTTCTGAGTTTCATTGCTAGATCCTCTTGCCCTTTCTCTCCAGACATCACTTTGGACCAATAAAGTTTCATGCAGATATGGAGACACAAATGCTTGCAAAACATTATCACTGATTTTTGCTGTCGTGCCCTCATATCTGTACAAGTTGAAGTTGGTAGAGGGCTCTTAGGATGTCACAATTACACACGGTCAGCTGATGTGCTTGTTGATGATGGGATAGGGCTAAGCCGGCTGCCTTTGATGTTAAAGTCACCTCTCTCCTCTTACCCCAGTCATCCTTCATGAGGGCAACATCCAAGAAGGAGCAGCAGCCTGGGCTGCCGACACTAGGAAGCATGCAGCTAATGATGCAGGATGCCAAGCATTCCATGCATTCCTCTTGCTGTGTAAGGTTTTGGGAATTGGGGTAGAGAGGCACAATGTGCTTTTTTTTTTCACTTGGCTACTCTGCTGGCATTAAGACAAGGTTAACCCAAGTCTTCAGTTTTCAGAGATATTTATAGTTGCCTTAGCATCTCTGTGGTGAAGTCAGTGGCTTGGTCTATAATGGGAAGAGAAACAGTTAATTAAAACTTTTGTAGGAAGGGTAGGCATTTATTTTTTTTAAAGTAAAAAAGCGTAATGCTAAAATTATTGATTAGTGTATTCAATAATAATAATAATGTGCAATTACAATTTGTGATATTTAATTTTACTGGAATACAAGATACAATAGAATACACCAAACAGTAAAAACTAAGTACTGCAAAAATTATATTTAACTGTCTCTCTTCCCAAGATGGACCTTGCCACATACCTGACCAGAGAGAGGTTGAGACAACCATAGATGTTCCTGATCACTCAAGACTTTGATTGACCTTGTCTTAAAGGATAACGAAGTAGCCAAGCGAGAGAAAAAACACTGTGCCTCTTTTCCCCAATTCCCAAATGAGAGAAATGCATGTCCATCCAGGATCTAGATCATTGACTGCATGCTTCCTAGTCTCAACAACTAAGGCAGCAGCTCCTCCTTGGATGCTAGATTCATTCAGGATGGCTGGGGTAAGACGAGAGGTGATGGCGACAGCTTAGCCCTATCCCATCCATCCACAAGCACATCAGCTGGCTGTGAGTAATTGTGAGTACCCAAGATACATGTACACTGTACCTCTACCAACTTCCACTCATACAGAAAGGTGAGCATGATGGCACAAATCATGCAGCAATGATATCTTGTGGCCGGTTGTGTCTAAGAACCACATCAACTCCATGTCTGCATGAAACTGCATGGTGACTGAGTGGGTCCAAAACAATGTTTGGACAGATAGGACAGGAGGATCTGCCAGTATAATTCATGCCAAGCTACCACACTTCACCGCAGTCCAAGAGCATAAGGAGCAGAATATGGTGCCTTGTTAGCAGGAGAGGAGGTCATCAAAACTGAGTGAAAAATATAACTGTCCAATCATTTAGACAAGGCATGCTGGGAGTTAGGAGAGGATAATAATTGACTCTACAGTGATGGCATCAGTAGGGGACACAAGAACATTGAACTTTGAAATGGCACTCAATACATGGCAAGCCAAGTCCTCCAAAAGCTGAGGCTAAGTTGTGCTTGCTGCCAGTGATCATCCGGAATGTCAACTGCTATGCAAATAGAGAAGCAACGATTTACCTCCTTGTCATAGAACTGCAGGCACTCAAATGAAATGCTAGGTAGGAGGGGTGTAGTTCTAGCAAAATTAAATAATTTATAATAACTACACAGGTGCAAAGAAGAGAAGCTGCAATGTGAAGATCAGTAGCTGCCATCTCTACTAAAGCAGAAAACTAACCTTTGCTTTGGAACATTTCTCTGGGAGCAATGCAAGTAGTCACCAAATTGGTACAATGAGGATTATGCTAGGCAAAATAGATGACTTCACTATTAGTGCAAACAAATTGTTGTCCTTGGGACTGAAAACTTTACACTTAGACAACTCCCAAATGAGGTCCCAGTTTTTTTTATTCAATAAGATGCAATGCATGTAAAACTGCAGATCAATTACCTGCAAGCACACCATCATCAAGGTACCCTGCCTGAAGCAGAAGATTTAAACAATCCATAATAACAGTTAAGCTTAATAACCAAAAGAAACAAGAATAGAAGCACATAGCAATGCAGTAATGGCCGAGCTCTCTATACAGCATTCTTACCATTTACATCACACTGCAATATACCGGTATAACCTCTACATGTAGTTGAATGCAAAGAATAACAAATTGTTGCCTTTGGGACTGACCACTTCTGAAGTTATGATTGTATTCCTATCCCAAGTTAATTATCGGGACCTACGTTAGTAGGTCCTATGTAGGATTTGAAGTGTCATGAATACGATTAGCAAAACACCAGATTCCATTATTGCCGATGCGCCGTAGAATCAGTTGGAATTTAGCGAGCGTATTTGGATACAGCCAACGATTATCTACAATGTAGTAAAACTGCCGACGCTTAGAAAGCTCAGACAACAGAGATAACGCTCACTCGTTCCCACACTAGAACCTGAAAACATGGGAAAACACGATTCCTTCTTCTTCTTCTTCTTCTTCTTCTTCCGGATCTGATAAGATAAGATTCGCTCGGATAAGAGGTTTATTGCATTGTATCTTTGTCACGATTGAAGCTTAATGTTTGCAGTTATCAAAAGGAA
>OX442429.1:8397193-8400765 GCA_949361645.1 Spongilla lacustris | reverse complement strand
AACCCTAACCCTAACCCTAACCCTAACCCTAACCCTAACCCTAACCCTAACCCTAACCCTAACCCTAACCCTAACCCTAACCCTAACCCTAACCCTAACCCTAACCCTAACCCTAACCCTAACCCTAACCCTAACCCTAACCCTAACCCTAACCCTAACCCTAACCCTAACCCTAACCCTAACCCTAACCCTAACCCTAACCCTAACCCTAACCCTAACCCTAACCCTAACCCTAACCCTAACCCTAACCCTAACCCTAACCCTAACCCTAACCCTAACCCTAACCCTAACCCTAACCCTAACCCTAACCCTAACCCTAACCCTAACCCTAACCCTAACCCTAACCCTAACCCTAACCCTAACCCTAACCCTAACCCTAACCCTAACCCTAACCCTAACCCTAACCCTAACCCTAACCCTAACCCTAACCCTAACCCTAACCCTAACCCTAACCCTAACCCTAACCCTAACCCTAACCCTAACCCTAACCCTAACCCTAACCCTAACCCTAACCCTAACCCTAACCCTAACCCTAACCCTAACCCTAACCCTAACCCTAACCCTAACCCTAACCCTAACCCTAACCCTAACCCTAACCCTAACCCTAACCCTAACCCTAACCCTAACCCTAACCCTAACCCTAACCCTAACCCTAACCCTAACCCTAACCCTAACCCTAACCCTAACCCTAACCCTAACCCTAACCCTAACCCTAACCCTAACCCTAACCCTAACCCTAACCCTAACCCTAACCCTAACCCTAACCCTAACCCTAACCCTAACCCTAACCCTAACCCTAACCCTAACCCTAACCCTAACCCTAACCCTAACCCTAACCCTAACCCTAACCCTAACCCTAACCCTAACCCTAACCCTAACCCTAACCCTAACCCTAACCCTAACCCTAACCCTAACCCTAACCCTAACCCTAACCCTAACCCTAACCCTAACCCTAACCCTAACCCTAACCCTAACCCTAACCCTAACCCTAACCCTAACCCTAACCCTGAAACTAAACCCTGATTGGATACACGACTTAGCTCTGGGATCATGCTACGTATATTAATTGATTGCAATTTTGAAGTGGGGGGTTGGGTCAACACCGACGGTGCCACGTGACTTCATTCCAACAGTCGTTCCAGCTGTCACAAACCGTTTGAATGCATCAACGGATGGGAGGTACTGGCTATTTGGTGCATACATTTACCTACTGACCGTCGGCGGAGTGGCTCCCACGTACAAACACGCGAACGTTCTATCTACACTTGGGTAAGTATATGATTCTAAATAGGCGCACACCGCCTCTTTATCTGCGATTTGTGTACATGTACGGCTGTAATGCAGGAGGAATGGAGGATACAAACTACTGGTGCTGGAAGGTGGGCTGTCTGGATAACACAGTGAGTGTGTGGTGCAAACATAACGCACGCACGCACGCACACACACACACACACACACACACGCACACACACACACACACGCACGCACAAACACACGGCATAAACACACACAAGAAGCTTGTGAAACGTGTGTACGTATAAGGGCAGGCAGGCTCGCACAACTTGGTATTTTATTTTGTGTGAGTTTATGTAGGTAAACGGTGCTATTATGGACTTTCAAATTTCTGAGGGTACATCCTTTATACGTGGGTTAAGTGTATATATGTATGTATGTATGTATTCATGTATGTATAAGGAGTCTAGGTATACCACACACACACACACACACACACAGTGGGATACCGGTTTCGGCTATTACTAATAGGAAGCAGTGGTTTGTTTGGTTTGTGGTACATTTGCATACCAGTTGAGGCGTGAGTATTGTATGCCGCCCCATGTGCACTAGTAAAACCCAATAGGGTGCTATTTTTAATTTACATCTAATTCTTTCCTCCCCCACCGTCTAGCTGGGACTTTCTAATTTCTGATCTTCTATTTTTATCCTGGATGAGGATGGAGGCGACGTTTACCTCAAGGTGAGGGTGTGTTTGCAAGGCCTGCTTTGGTGAAAGAGTTCTTCATTGCCTCAGGTGTGTGTTTGCAAGGCCTGCATTGGTGAAAGAGTTATTCATTGCCTCGGATGTTTTAGCCGAACCTGGTGTAACTCTCCTCCGACAACAACCATACGTGAGTAACACACAACCAACAAACATGTAAATAGGTGGCCATTTTTAATTATGACCACTTCATGGTGGCTACCAAGTTAACATGGCCATACCTGTGAGCATGTGATCAGTGTGTAGAGGGGACTTCCATGTACATGGGGACGGGGCGGGGGGGGGGGGGGGGGGGGATATAGGTATGGACACTTAGTATAGCAGTTGTGTGTGTGTGTGTGTGTGTGTGTGTGTGTGTCTCTGTGTGTGTGTGTGTGTGTGTGTGTGTGTGTCAAAGTTGGAGTGGAAACCAGCTAGATAGAACTGCCACCATATTTTATGTGCAATAAATTGGTATTATATGGCGGCCATTCTATTTATACATTAATTCCCTAACTGGTGGTTTCCTAGGCAACCGAACCACGCCCACCGTCCTGTGACACGTGATAGCCACTTGCACACCACACCAGGCATAGGCTAGAAGTCACATGTGCATCAGAGTTGGGTCACACAGTTGTATCCAACTCTGAGAGGTGACCCTAATTGTGGGCTTTCTGTGCATAACAGAGCTTGGTTCAAACACACACACACACACTAAGTACATCCCCCACTGCTTGTGTGCATATGATTTCATTAGTCAGTTGCATAACCCTGAAACTAAACCCTGATTGGATACACGACTTAGCTCTGGGATCATGCTACGTATATTAATTGATTGCAATTTTGAAGTGGGGGGTTGGGTCAACACCGACGGTGCCACGTGACTTCATTCCAACTGTCGTTCCAGCTGTCACAAACCGTTTGTATGCATCAACGGATGGGAGGTACTGGCTATTTGGTGCATACATTTACCTACTGACCGTCGGCGGAGTGGCTCCCACGTACAAACACGCGAACGTTCTATCTACACTTGGGTAAGTATATGATTCTAAATAGGCGCACACCGCCTCTTTATCTGCGATTTGTGTACATGTACGGCTGTAATGCAGGAGGAATGGAGGATACCAACAACTGGTGCTGGAAGGTGGGCTGTCTGGATAACACAGTGAGTGTGTGGTGCAAACATAACGCACGCACGCACGCACACACACACACACACACACACACACACGCACACACACACACAAGGTGTGCACGTGGTTCTCACGTGATGCCACCCTGTGTAGCAACTCTGTGTAACAACACTGTTATATCATGCAGCTGGCTTTGGGCTGGTGTGCACGTGACTAACACGTGTCCCAAGACGGTGGGCGTGGCTTGGTTACCCAGTAACCCCCCACCTCCCCGATATGAAATAAAGGCATTAACAAAAATGGTCACTATATTTCTCAAATTAAGCACACTGTATTATATTTCTAATTGCTCAGATATGGTGGCCATTTTCATTTTCTCTGTGGGCGTTTCCTTGGCAACCAAGCCACGCCCACGGTGCTATGTCACGTGCACACTTCCCCAAAGCTGCCAGCATGTGTGTGTG
>OX442429.1:8377193-8384693 GCA_949361645.1 Spongilla lacustris | reverse complement strand
AGACCCCTTGCTAGAGGTATAAATCTCAACAAGGAGGCGAAGACCGTTACGACCATGATGAACTCCATAGGGAACAAGCAGCACTCGTCCACAGGAAGGCTTGCCTATCTCGTTCCTGGCGTGAACCAGGGCGAGGTGACCGAAATGTGTGACCTGCGGCCTTGCGCTGCTTGCTTCCGGGAGGGTGTCGACATCTTCCATGGTTGTGACAGAGAACCGGTGACCGGCCTCAATCGCATCATGAAAGGCCTCCCTGAAGTACACAAGCCGGCAGCTTGGACTGCCCACGGAATGAATGGGGATGCCATTCACCTCCAGGTAACGGCTTAAGCCGGGGAAACGATCTACCTGTATGGAACCTCCATCACCGTCACAGTAGTTAATGCACTCAGCTGTCACGCCCCCAACATGAGCAAAGACCCTGTAGTTGCCAGAGGCGTACAGCGGCAAGTACCCAGAGTCAGCCACACACTGCTCCACCTCCTCCACATGACTGCACACCCTTAACAGGGTGGTGGGGTACATCCCAGTGCAGAGTAACCCTCCGACGCCAGCAGGGATTCGGTTGGCTATTCTCCTGCAGGTAAGGGAGAAGCGGTAAGTGCTAACTAACCTTCGCAGAGTACAGATTGAGCGTTTCACCTGCAGTTGCCCAGGTGTGTCTTTGTGAAGTGGGCAAACTCATGCTGGACAAGGCGGAACAGGTGCTGCACACCCTGGCACGGCAGGGGGTGGGTATCACCAGGAGCTGCACCAGCAGCAAGATGTGAAGAGCACTGGGGACACGCGCTCTGCTCCGCACACTGCCGGACGAGAGACTGAAACGTCCTGGTCCTCTCTGCCGTGCACTTGTTGGTGAGGAGGACGTCCACATCGCCATGTAGCCCACTCTTGGTTGCCTCCAGAAGCAGGAGACCTGCACGATGGTTGGCCATGTTTGCAACCATGGAGGCGAGCTGGAATAATCCGTGCACCTGCGTAGCATAAGTCGCATACGCCCAAATCATAAGATTGTATGTACTGTAAAAAGTAGCAGTGTATGTTTAAAAGATTTTTATAAAAATAATTTTAATTAAATTAACCAGACGCATAAGTCTCGTTTCCGGACCCAACGCATAATATTTCATTACCTCATTCCAAACACGATCGAGTCCTAGAGGCTCTCCGTGGCGAATAGTAGACAGCACCAAGTCTTCTGATATCCCTGCAGTGTCACCCTGGTGTGCACCGCGCTCCAACAGAAAGGCGGAATACCTAGCGAGCACCTGTGTGTGGGGAAGAGTATTATTAATGCAAAGGCACGTCGAGCGAGGTATACCTCTGTGGAGACTACGCCAAGAATGGTACTGCACGAGGCTGTGGCCACGTGCGATTCCATAGGCAGGCTTGTCTGCGATGACGATATGTGAGCCTGCCAAGATGTGCCCGAGTCCCTCTGTACGATGTCAACAGAGTCGCAGTGCCTCTTCCGCTTGCTACGTAGAGTCCCGCTGGTGCTGCTACTATCGGCTGTTGTTGGATTACGTGCAAGGGTTAGCCTGCATGTAGTATACCCAGCAAGCAACCATACCTGAGGGTGAGATGGCTCGTTGAGACGAGGATGGACGACCTCCCGTAGAATGGGGCGAAGGAGTGATAGACGGTAGGGTTGTTAGTCTTTCGGGAAGAGATGCCGACGGCGAGGACGGTGGATCAGGACCACGCGGTGGAGTCCGAGCGATGGGAGCCCGGTTGCGTGGCGACTTGACCAACCGCGTCAGAGACCGACGTATGTCCGACAGCAGACGAAGTAATCTGCCGTCTGACGCCAGATCGTTGCCACTGGAAGAGGCGTCGATGGCCTCCTTGAACTGAGTCGCCAGCTGAAAAAGATCCATGTGTCGAATGATAATAGATCTGCGCGTGCGTATTGCAAAACCGATCTACAAGTTTTCGCAGTGTTAGTAAGATCAAGATAGGTATTAACACTAATTTGTTATCTCTACACAGACGCGGTGTATAGTCAGAAGTATGCACAGCTGTGAGGGGTGAGCGAGTAGGGCGAGAGATGTTAAAAAAAAAAAAAGTTTTAGGCAAATTGGCTAAGTGCGTACGGTTACGTAAGAGGTAGGTACCGCCCCTAAGAATAATTGGCTCTTGACGACAGGGGTCGTCCCTACCCAACCACCGATGGAGCATCAACCTTTAAAGACAGGTAGCGGGCGAGGGTGTGCGCATGGCATAACATAAGCGAGTAGGGGGAGAGATGTGAAGAAAGAAAAAGTTTTAGGCAAATTGGCTAAGTGCGTACGTTACGTAAGAGGTAGGTACCGCCCCTAAGAATAATTGGCTCTTGACGACAGGGGTCGTCCCTACCCAACCACCGAGCGTGTAGTTCCCTTTAAAGACAGGGAGTGGTGCCGCGCGCGGCATGTGCCAGAGGTGTAATCCAACGTACAAGTTACTACAGTAAGGGAGGGATATATACATATATAGCCATTATAAAAAATAAAAATAAAGGGAGGGAAGCTTCTTCATATATGCCGTCGACTGATGACAGTGGAGCACTGCTGATGAACTCGTCGGACGGTGTCAGTTGTGGGGGTGCATGAATGGTAAAAAAATCGTACACCCCGTCGGAAGACAAATCGCGGTATATAATCTGCGGTGGTTATATAATATTATTATTATTGTTATTATTATTATTATATATCTTTGATACTGGTAATACCCATGCAGGGGACAGAGGGGGTTGATTACACACGAACAAATTCTTTCAATGTGGCGATAAACTAAAATTATTCATCGATTGCACCGTTGCATGCCCGTGCACGCACGCCCTACTTATATAACCAATATTCATTGTTCACCGGAGGCGCGCTCAACCACAACGCTTCATCGCAGCTAGCTCACATTGCCAGACGGCCTTACATTTGACACTCGTCAAACATTTAGTCAAGGTCGGGACGCCCACTGTCTCGATGGAGCGCAAATATAAGGTCACACACGGATCTCTTAATTCTTTTATGTTATAAAACATTACCAGGTCTTGTTTTACTTCATATATGTATATATATAACCTTGCCTCAGAGATGGGTGCACATGTTTCCCCCCACCCCCCTATACCTCCGCGGTTCAACTCTAACGTGCGCCCCGCCCCCGTTCTCTATGAAGCGTCACGTGATGTTCTGTACAAGTAACAACTAACCCTTATAATTAAGTATGCATGCATATTGAGCAAATTTTATACAGCCGCCGCTTGTACTCAGATTACTTTTTTTTTTTGAGACGACTAAAAAAGGTTAATACAAACTTATACATTAATATAACCTACATTTTCATTGGAGATGCGGGCCGTGGCGTACGCAGACAATACGACGAGGGAATTTGTATAAAAGGGTCCGCGTTTAGACGTTTTGCCTTCAGCTCACACTTCGCGCATCACACTGTTTAATCACGTGATTACAGTAGGACGAAGGGGCGGGGCTGAGGATTCTCCATACCCGCTTGAGCGTGGGTGCCTAGTCGACATGACCAGCTCAAATTCATCGGCCTGGTGGTTCATTAATGTTCCATGTTGCTTATACAGGTATTACGCTTAGTATTTAGTGAGTTTTAGGCAAACGCCATAGTTGTTACCATACCAGTTTGACAATGTCAATCTGCCTTCCTAGGGTAGGTAGGGCCTCCAGATTCCCGGATTCTTAGTATTCAACCTTTTCCCTACGGATTGGTTTGCCTTGTGAGTCTTGGGAGCTTAGGATCAGAGGACCGTACGCGGTCAAACTCGATGACTTACACCATATCGGTATGGGCAGATGTATGGTGCGTAGGTGGACAAACCCCGCCCCTACCCAATGGTTTGGTAGGGGGCGGAGCTTTTAACCCACGCTCCATACAAATCCCCATATCGTTGAAGTTAAAGTCATTGAATCTGCCAGCTGACGGTCCTCTCATCTTACACGCCCGTGACTCAGAAAGCAAACCAACCGGTAGACAAAAGGTTGTATAACAAGAAGCTGGAAATCACAAGGCCCTGCCACCCTCGGAGAGGAACATCTGAGCTCTTGAACTGAATGGTAACATGTATGGGATATCACGTCAAGTACCGTACCAGGTCTCGTTTACTTCATACAAGTTACAACCTCGCCTCAGAGATGGGTACACAAGTCTTCCCCCACATTCCACCCCCCTCCACCCGCCGCTATCTTGTCAACTTAGCAAACGTGACCCCGCCTTCTTTCTTTCTGGATGGTCACGTGATGCATTGTATTACGTTGCAAGGGTTTATAAAATTAATGTAGAACAGCCGTTTCCATTATACTTTTCACAACTAGATAAAAATCCACCCCAGCGCTGATTTCTGAAACTAAACCCTGATCGGTTACACGACGTAGCTCTGGGATCATGCAGCATTGCTATTGCAATTTTGAAGTGGGGGGTTGGGTCAACACCGACGGTGCCACGTGACTTCATTCCAGCTTAAGTTTCCAGCTGTCGCAGCTATAGACAAACCGTTTGTATGCATCAACGGATGGGAGGTACTGGCTAGTTGGTGCATACGTTAACCTACTGACCGTCGGCCGAGTGGCTCCCACGTACAAACACGCGAACGTTCTTTCTACACTTGGGTAAGTATATGATTCTTAATAGGCGCACACCGCCTCTTTATCTGCGATTTGTGTACGTACGGCTGTAATGCAGGAGGAATGGAGGATACCAACTTCTGGTGCTGGAAGGTGGGCTGTCTGGATAACACAGTGAGTGTGTGGTGCAAACAACGCACGCACACACACACACACACACACACACACACACACACACGGCATAAACACACACGCAAGAAGCTTGTGAAACTTGTGTACGTATAAGGGCAGGCAGGCTCGCACATCTTGGTATTTTATTTTGTGTCAGTTTATGTAGGTAAAGGGTGCTATTATGGACTTTCAAATATCTGAGGGTCCATCCTTTATACGTGGGTTAAGTGTATATATGTATGTATGTATTCATGTATGTATAAGGAGTCAAGGTATACCACACACACACACACACACACACACACACACACACACATACACTGTGGGATACTGGGTTTCACTATTACTAATAGGAAGCAGTGGTTTGTTTGGTTTGTGGTACATTTGCATACCAGTTGCTGCGTGAGTATTGTATGCCGTATTGTATGCCGCCCCATGTGCACTAATAAAACCCAATAGGGTATTTTTAATTTACATCTAATTCTTCCCCCCCCCCCCCCCCCCTCCCCCACCGTCTAGCTGGGACTTTCTATTTTTCTATTTTTATCCTGGATGAGGATGGAGGCGACGTTTACCTCAAGGTGAGGGTTTGTTTGCAAGGCCTGCATTGGTGAAAGAGTTCTTCATTGCCTCGGATGTGTTAGCCGAACCTGGTGTAACTCTCCTCCGACAACAACCATACGTGAGTAATACACCTGTGCACAACCAACAAACATGTAAATAGGTGGCCATTTTTAACCAACCAGTTCATTTTTGGGTCAATGGATCGGCCATTTTTTATGTGCAATTAGATGTCTGATTGAAATAATATGGCGGCCATTCTATTTACACATTGATTCCCTGACGGGGAGGTTTCCTAGGCAACAGAGCCACACCCGCCGTCCTGTGTGACACACACGTGATAGCCATTAATTGCTGACCCTTCTTTTGGGCTTCTTGTGCATAACCGAACTTGGTTCACCCTGTGCCTGCACAGTTCATGTGTGTGTGTGTGTGGTGTGTGTGTGTGTGTGTGTGTGTGTGTGTGTGTGTGTGTGTGTGTGTGTGTGTGTGTTAAGGTGTGGTTAGGTACTTGAGGACCCTTGCTTGGTGTACTCTGCAAAATACTGTGTATTGAGGCATGACTTAACTGGTGACCAATGGTAGCCATTCGTCCTCTCTCCTACGTGCAGGAAATGTTGAGCTATTCGAGGGTGAAGATGTGTCGAGTTTGTACTCTTGCCTTTATCTGTTTTAATAAACATTTTTAAGCGTAAGATGTTATAAATTTTAATAAATCTATGGATACTGCTGCACAGATGAATTAATTGGGCCTGGGTCTCGATGTCACGTGAGCTAATTACCTCAACGATCATCTTGGCAAGTGACATCATAATTGGTGTCTGACCAGTAACTTATTAAAAAGATCAATGTGTTAATAAATGAATATACATGCACAATCAATCATCATCGGAGCTGCTGTCGTCGTTATGAACGTAATCATGAATGTCGCGTACGGGTGTTCTGAGTGTGTACGTGGCCGACTTCTGGTCGTACACAACGTCAACGGGAAACACAAGCGAGTGGATCGATTCGACCCAAGCGTCTTTGCCGACGGTCAGTTTGTAGGTGGGAGCGGTTTTTTTACTTTTAGGAAGGGGGTTCAAGTGGGCAAGAAGCACCTCATTTACGTCAGGGAAGACGCGCATAACCTTTCCCAGCATGATCACGGGGTGTTCGTCAGTTGACCGGTCTTCCACGAGGCCGACTACGTCTCCGACAGAAGGGGGATGGACCTTTTTTTTATGTGTTGGCGTCGATGAAGAGGGCCCCGGAATGTCTAGCGCGTTGGCTACTCGTGTTGCTGTGTGTTCGACCGCGCGAGCGACTTTGTCCGAAGACGTCCTTCTGTCGTACGTACGTAGCTGTTCGGCCCTCGAATGCCTCATGGCGCGTGCGACTTGGGAGAGCACATGCTCGGGAAGTTCAGAGCCAGATTCTCCGCTGAGAAGGTCAGTAACATATGACGCTCTGATGGTGTTTGTTGAAATAGCAACGCCTTTATGCTGCATGAATATGGCCTGAATAGCTTTCGTCCAACCGTCTGCCGATTCGAATGGGAGACCTGCGTGGTTCTGTGCGTAATTGAACATGAGCAGTGGGCGCGCGGCTTGCAAATGTGCGTGGCTATAAAAAAGTAAACTTACGACAAAAACCCAGTCGTGTGCGTTGCCCTGCAGAAGAACGGGCCTCTCACGGCAAATGAATGCTACCAGATGGTCTAGCAGCAAGTGCGTTGATCCGTCTCGGGAAAGTTCAATACGTTGCACGCCTGTGAACTTTGAGGTCTTATGCGACCCCACATACAGAAGACCTCTGCTGTGGTCAGAGGCGATAAGGAGCCAATTTGAGTCTCTGACTAGCGGTTCCCACAGCTGGAGGTCTCCGTCGGTGACGCAGATTTTTAATTCGCGGTATTCGCGGCCCCTCGCAGGGGGTATAGTGCAGTACAGTAAAAGTACTGCGTACTTTTGCGACTCCCAGGCTCGGCTGAACAAAGACTCTGCGGATTCGTATAGCTCTTTCTGTAACCTGAGAACATCAATCACTTCCCCCCAAACCAACCATTTCCCTATATAGAGTGCATGCATGCATGCATGATAAAAATAAAGACTTTGTTAAATGTGGGCTATATATGGTACAACGATATATAATATACCTTTGGCTTTGAGCCTCTGCCACGAGACATCTCGTTGCTCAAAAGCTGATTTTTGAAATTTTGCCA
>OX442429.1:8272193-8369693 GCA_949361645.1 Spongilla lacustris | reverse complement strand
CACGTGACAAGCCCAGCACCGTTTGGCAAGTGTGAGGGTCACTAAGGAGAATGTGTGTTGTAGCTAATAATCCTCTAAGCTTGTAGAATGAATCTCTAAGTGGGTGTCCCATTTGGTAGGCATTTTTTTCTGCACCATGTAGGACATAGACACGCCTCCCCCTCCCTCAACACCTTGCACACAATGTACTTAGTTTGACATTGGCTGTGATTATAATTTTTAATAAACATCAATAGCTCAACAAGAATGCTAGTAACAGTATACAAGTATACAAAGAGGTGATGGTTGCAACATCACAACTTCCAAGCATTCCTATAGGCAGTACCAAAAGTTCTAGTACATGTCTGGAGGTGGTTTGGCACTGGCTGGCTGGTCAGACGGTTGGGTCTAGTACAAATGTCTGGAGGTGGTTTGGCTGGCACTGGCTGGCTGGTCAGAGGAATAGCCGGGTCTAGTACAAATGTCTGGAGGTGGTTTGGCTGGCACTGGCTGGCTGGTCAGAGGAAAGGCCGGGTCTAGTACAAATGTCTGGAGGTGGTTTGGCTGGCACAGGCTGGCTGGTCAGAGGAAAGGTCGGGTCTAGTACAAATGTCTGGAGGTGGTTTGGCCGGCACTGGCTGGCTGGTCAGAGGAAAGGTCGGGTCTAGTACAAATGTCTGGAGGTGGTTTGGCTGGCACTGGCTGGCTGGTCAGAGGAAAGGTCGGGTCTAGTACAAATGTCTGGAGGTGGTTTGGCTGGCACTGGCTGGCTGGTCAGAGGAAAGGTCGGGTCTAGTACAAATGTCTGGAGGTGGTTTGGCTGGCACTGGCTGGCTGGTCAGAGGAAAGGTCGGGTCTAGTACAAATGTCTGGAGGTGGTTTGGCTGGCACTGGCTGGCTGGTCAGAGGAAAGGTCGGGTCTAGTACAAATGTCTGGAGGTGGTTTGGCTGGCACTGGCTGGCTGGTCAGAGGAAAGGTCGGGTCTAGTACAAATGTCTGGAGGTGGTTTGGCTGGCACTGGCTGGCTGGTCAGAGGAAAGGTCGGGTCTAGTACAAATGTCTGGAGGTGGTTTGGCTGGCACTGGCTGGCTGGTCAGAGGAAAGGTCGGGTCTAGTACAAATGTCTGGAGGTGGTTTGGCTGGCACTGGCTGGCTGGTCAGAGGAAAGGTCGGGTCTAGTACAAATGTCTGGAGGTGGTTTGGCTGGCACTGGCTGGCTGGTCAGAGGAAAGGTCGGGTCTAGTACAAATGTCTGGAGGTGGTTTGGCTGGCACCGGCTGGCTGGTCAGAGGAAAGGTCGGGTCTAGTACAAATGTCTGGAGGTGGTTTGGCTGGCACTGGCTGGCTGGTCAGAGGAAAGGTCGGGTCTAGTACAAATGTCTGGAGGTGGTTTGGCTGGCACTGGCTGGCTGGTCAGAGGAAAGGTCGGGTCTAGTACAAATGTCTGGAGGTGGTTTGGCTGGCACTGGCTGGCTGGTCAGAGGAAAGGTCGGGTCTAGTACAAATGTCTGGAGGTGGTTTGGCTGGCACTGGCTGGCTGGTCCGAGGAAAGGTCGGGTCTAGTACAAATGTCTGGAGGTGGTTTGGCTGGCACTGGCTGGCTGGTCAGAGGAAAGGTCGGGTCTAGTACAAATGTCTGGAGGTGGTTTGGCTGGCACTGGCTGGCTGGTCAGAGGAAAGGTCGGGTCTAGTACAAATGTCTGGAGGTGGTTTGGCTGGCACTGGCTGGCTGGTCAGAGGAAAGGTCGGGTCTAGTACAAATGTCTGGAGGTGGTTTGGCTGGCACTGGCTGGCTGGTCAGAGGAAAGGTCGGGTCTAGTACAAATGTCTGGAGGTGGTTTGGCTGGCACTGGCTGGCTGGTCAGAGGAAAGGTCGGGTCTAGTACAAATGTCTGGAGGTGGTTTGGCTGGCACTGGCTGGCTGGTCAGAGGAAAGGTCGGGTCTAGTACAAATGTCTGGAGGTGGTTTGGCCGGCACTGGCTGGCTGGTCAGAGGAAAGGTCGGGTCTAGTACAAATGTCTGGAGGTGGTTTGGCCGGCACAGGCTGGCTGGTCAGAGGAAAGGTCGGGTCTAGTACAAATGTCTGGAGGTGGTTTGGCTGGCACTGGCTGGCTGGTCAGAGGAAAGGTCGGGTCTAGTACAAATGTCTGGAGGTGGTTTGGCTGGCACAGGCTGGCTGGTCAGAGGAAAGGTCGGGTCTAGTACAAATGTCTGGAGGTGGTTTGGCTGGCACTGGCTGGCTGGTCAGAGGAAAGGTCGGGTCTAGTACAAATGTCTGGAGGTGGTTTGGCTGGCACTCTGGCTGGCTGGTCAGAGGAAGGGCCGGGTCTAGTACAAATGTCTGGAGGTGGTTTGGCTGGCACTTGCTGGCTGGTCAGAGGAAAGGCCGGGTCAGGGTGTGGCCTGGCAGAAGTAGGAAGGTCAGGACTGGTGGATTAAGAGTGTGTCCTCTGTCTCTTTCTGCTGTCAATGGGAAAGGGGCACTCCATTCTTCGAAACAGCTCTCTGGTGGCCGGAGTCACCAGAGAGTGTTCCTCGTCCCCCAGGTACTGGAGCCTTTCGGCTCTTCCCATTGAGCTGTTCTCTGACAGCAGAAGCCAGAGGACACACTTTACGATGGCATTGTCCATTCCCCATTGTTCGTGATGACTAAGGACGTAGGGTATCCAGTACCCAATGCCATAGTTGCCCAGCAGTTCTATGGCATGGGTACTGGATGAGGTGATTGTCTTTGAAGCTACGACCTCCAGCTGGTGCTTCCTCCCCATGGTGGCAAGGTTGTTGTATTTATATTTATAAGTCACGTTGCTCTTAGCCATAAACACAATTTCTGCATCTCCGGCACTGAAGCGAACGGACCCACGTGTAACATCACACGATGCCACCAGTGCCTTTAGCCCTTCCTCCAGACCACCCTGATTCACTAGCCGCCCAAAGTTGGCACCGTCTGGGACCAGGGGATTCCATGCCTTCCTTCCATATGCCTCCCTTACCAGCAGGTAGTCCGTATTTACCTGTTCTGCCTCATTGACAAGTTGGTCAGAGTACAGGCAAATACGGGCTCCTTCTGGGATGACATATGCATGCCTATCGGGTGGTGTGGGGCGCAGGAAGGCGGCCATGCCTGCACCTGGTATGGTGGACGTCATCTCCAACACATGACACTCGTTGAGGTATGTGTTCTCATTGACAACAACGCACTTGATGTTATTTATAGATGTTGTGTGCGTGACGGTTGCTCCCAGAATCTGAAGTTTTTGCTTCAGTGCACCTGGGAGCACCTCGTCGTCCACAAGGTAGTATTGGTGCAGGCCGACGCCGTTCCTCTGTGCCGCCTCGTAGGCACGCACATATCTCGTTGGTGCACGGAGGGTTGGATAGCTCAGGCCAGCTCTTATTCTTTCCTCCCCAGTTGACGCCAGACCATTGTCCACAAATAGCTCCACTAGGAGCCTTCCCCCCCTTCCATCTACACCCATAGCTACCACGGTGACAGTGGTGCTGGTCGCCATACATTTTCTGGCATGCACCAGGGCGTGATACCCGAAGGGCACCACAACCCTGGTTGCTGTGTTGGCATATGATGACCTGCTTCCCCCTGCCATGCTGCCGCTGTTCAGCTCCAGATGGTATACATGACCCAACTCTGGTGCATCGTCCTGGTACTCACGAAAGGGCACCAGAGTCAGGCCATGTGGCTGAACAGTTTGGCAGGGAACCCTATGCCTCCTAGCATACTGTAGCAGCTGAGGGAAGAAGTCCCCTACGAGGTGTCCCCCATCCCCATCCACATAGTGGACAGCCGTGGAGGGGTCCTTTCCCTCGAGCAGTGCAAAGGTGGTGTTCATGCCACTGTCGAGGGGGGTGTCTGCCTCCATATCTTCAACTTCCACTGTGGTGGGGAGGGGGGGACTACCTACATCAGCCACTGGTGGTACATCAGCCACTGGGGGTACATCAGCCACTGGGGGTACATCAGCTGGGGGTACATCAGCCACTGGGGGTACATCAGCCACTGGGGGTACATCAGCCACTGGGGGTACATCAGCCACTGGGGGTACATCAGCCTCTGGGGGTACATCAGCCACTGGGGGTACATCAGCCACTGGGGATACATCAGCCACTGGGGGGGGAGTACCGGGGGGGGGAGTACCTACTTCAGCCACGATGTTGGGGGTGGATTCGGCTACTAAGGCCTTTATTGATGAAGGGGGCACAAGGCCCGACATCGCCAGGGGTGTAGTTATATCCACCTTGCGGTAGAGCCGTTTGCACGCTTCAAAGTGGGTGTGTGACACATTGGTGAACTCTGTGCGGACCACTTTGAAGGTGAACTGTACTCCACCGCAAGGTGGATGGTTGATGGTAAAATCACAAGCCTGGCAGGTGGCACATCCTCCCGCAGAGCATTCGTTGACCAGCTGATGGTACAGACCCCTCTCTGCCTCTGCACAGGTAGAGACCATATCTGCTGTTTTCAGAGAAAGGGTGACCATCAGCTGGCCAATTCGTATCCACGCCAATGCCCTGACTACGTTGGGGAGTGTCAGAAGCGAGGTGACCTGCACCATCGCTTCCTGGGCATTGGCGGGTTGTGGACACCTGTCAAGCATGTCCCTCGCGTTGTTGGCAAATGGGTGAACTCTGCTTGACAGGTGTCCATTGAGGGTCTCTATCCAGTCAGGGTGGTCCTTCTTCCCCCGTTGTACTAGGACATCAACTTTGGAGAGGAAATCAGGTTCCAGGGGGAGGTCCATACGCACACGACGCCTTGGAGGACGGCCAGCTGGATCCCTAGGGGCATGGTGGCCCACTGTTGGTGGAGGACGGGGGGTACCAGCTGGTGGCAAAAGCAAATACATGTAATTACGTTGTAAAGAGTTTTATCCAATTATGTAGTCTCTTTAAACATGCCACACTACATAGGGGGAGCCTAAGCCCATCACAACAAATCAGACATATGATAGACCCAGATCAGAGCCAACTCCAGGGCCATTCTATCTAGAGTACATGTATGTGTTTGTGCGTTTATTATAGTTGATGTACATGTTCATTATTGTAATGGTTATATGAATATACATATTTAAAAGTGGTACTTTGAACGTTATTATTGCCTGTGATATATATATATATACTTGTACGCTCACATGCACACATTGACAGCACACATATATCAGTGGATGGTAGGGGTTAGAAAGAATGTGCATGCAGGTTGTTTACTTCATACTTAAAACACACACTGTATTGACATACCGTTGGAAGGGACAGAGAGTGTTGATGGTGAGGGTCCATAAGGATGTTGTACTTGGTCGGCTATTGTATGGTTTATCATACTGTCACACACACAAACACACACACACTGCAGGAACATACCAGCATATACCGATGGAGTGTAGCTGCTGAGTGTTTGTGAAGGAGAACCAGCTGGTGGAGAGAACAGTTTACAATGGTAAGTTTAAATGGTCGAAACAATGTGTTCAACTTTGCTGTTTTTTAATTATATTGTGTACATGCTTTTTTACTATTAATTTTAAATATGTATGTAATGGTAACATTAATATACATGTATATCAATGGATAGGGGTTACAAAGAATGTGTATGGTTCTTTAGTATCACACACAATCACACTCACACACACACACACACACACACACACACACACACACACACACACACACACACTGTATGACATACCATTGGAAGGGAGAGATTGTGTTGGAGAAGGATGTTGTACTTGGTCGGCTATTGTAGTAAGCATCGAAGGTGTATTATACTGTTACACACACACACACACACACACACACACACACACACACACACACACACACACACACACACACACACACTGCAGGAACATACCAGCATATACCGATGGAGTGTAGCTGCTGAGTGTTTGTGAAGGAGAACACCAGCTGGTGGAGAGAACAGTTTACAATGGTAAGTTTAAATGGTCGAAACAATGTGTTCAACTTTGCTGTTTTTTAATTATATTGTGTACATGCTTTTTTACTATTAATTTTAAATATGTATGTAATGGTAACATTAATATACATGTATATCAATGGATAGGGGTTACAAAGAATGTGTATGGTTCTTTAGTATCACACACAATCACACACACACACACACACACACACACACACACACACACACTGTATGACACCATTGGAAGGGAGAGATTGTGTTGGAGAAGGATGTTGTACTTGGTCGGCTATTGTAGTAAGCATCGAAGGTGTATTATACTGTTACACACACACACACACACACACACACACACACACACACACACACACACACTCTGTCTCTCTCTCTCTGCAGGAACATACCAGCATGTACCAATGGAGTGTAGCTGCTGAGAACAGGAGGTGTTTCTGAAGGAGAACCAGCTGGTGCAGAAAACAGGTAAATTAATAGTGAAATTAATGTAATGGCCGATAATACTACATGTATATAATGATGGCCGAATTAATATTTATAATTATTTCTCGCACCGGTGAACGTGTCCAGCCATCTTGTCAAGAGGGCGATTATGCTCTCCAGAGTTTGCCGAACATCGTTCCTGCTCATGGTCCCAAGTTGTACCCGAAGGGTACGCGAAAAGGAAGAGACGAAGACTTCGCTTGCAGACATTTTTATAGAAAAACGCGGCACAAAGCATGTGGTAGGTCACGTTTGCGTGCGTGCTTTTATAAGCTTGTGCCCACGTGGTATGTGCGTGTGTGTTGTATAACAGCCAGTCTCTCTCCTACGCGCAGGAAAGGACTGTCTGCTCAAGGATGAAAATGTGTTTCAGTTTGTACTTGAATTTTTTTATTTTTATTTAATGGATTTATATTATGTTTATGTGTAGTAAATGTTAATAATCATTGGAACTATTAAGTTGTCCACATCGGCGCCGGCCGCGTCGACGGGGAGTAATCTGGGGCAGCCATCAGTAGGGACCCCAGACTAACGGGGAGTGGCAGGGCCTCGAAGTGGCACGCATCTCTTAGACTTGAAGACAAGTGTTTCAATTGATAGAATCTTTTATGCATAAGTATGGATGTGCATTTACAATCAATCATCATCGGAACCGCTGTCATTAAACACGTGGTCATGTATATCTCGTAAAGGCGTGCGTAGAGTGTATGTTGATGACTTGTGGTCAAACACCACGTCTACAGGAAACACAAGTGAGTCGATTGGTTCGACCCAAGCGTCCTTGCCCACGGTGAGTTTAAAGGTGGGCGCAGTCTTTCTGCTCTTGGGTAGAGGCTTCAGATGAGCGAGCATGACTTCCTTGACGTCCGGTAAGACACGCATGACTTTGCCCAACAGAATGACGGGTTCTTTGTCACTAGATGAGCCCTCCGCGAGTGCGACGATGTCACCGATTGACGGTAGATAAACCTTTTTTTTGGACGGTGTTGACGAAGACGGCCCCGGAATGTCGAGCGCCGTAGCAACTCGTGTAGCGGTGTGCTGTACGGCTCGGGCGACCTTGTCCGAGGACGTCCTTCGGTCGTACGTCCTCAGCTGTTCGGCCCTAGAGTGCCTCATGGCGCGGGCAACCTGGTTGAGTACATGTTCGGGAACTCCCGTTTGGGGGTCACCACTCAATAAATCTGTGACGTAGGACGCTCTGATGGCGTTAGTTGAAATCGCCACATTTTTGTGTTGGAGAAAGATGGCCTGGATGGCTTTAGTCCAACCGTCTGATGACTCGAACGGGAGACCTGCGTGGTTCTGTGCGCATGGAAGAAGAAGTCGCAGCGAACGTTAATTAAGTGGCAATAAATTTAAAAAAGCATGCATAAACGTACCACGAAAAGCCAGTCGTGGACGTTTCCCTGCAAAAGGACAGGTCTTTCCCGGCACGAGAATGCTACTAGGTGTTCCAGGAGCAAGTGCGTGGAGCCATCCCGGGATAGCTCAATGCGTTGTACCCCTGTGTACTTCGAAGTCTTGTGGGCGCCAACGTAAAGAAGGCCTCTGCCGTGGTCGGGGCGAGAAGGAGCCAATTGGAATCTCTGAGTGGCGGATCCCAGAGCTGTAAATCGCTATCTGTTACACAGAGTTTCAGTTCTCTGTATTCTCTTCCGCGTGCGGGGGGGATCGAACAATATAGAAGAAGGATGGCATATTTCTGAGCTTCCCAGGCCTTGGAGAAGGCTGATTCGGCCGACTCGAACATTTCTTTTTGCAATTTAAGAACTTCCAAAATCTCCGACCAAACCAACCACTTCCCTGCATGCAAAGTGTACATGCACGCATGAAAAATGCATGCATGTATATATATATATATATATATACCTACCTCTCGCCTTCAGCCTCTGCCAGGAGACGTCTCTCTGTTCGAAAGCGGTTTTCTGATATTTAGACAGCCACGACCTTACTGCTGCAGGGCTCCAGCGTCAGCCGTTAGAAAGGCGAGCGCGTGTAGGAAGCTCTGGCAATATGTGGCCAGCGTCCCTGGAGACGATCCCCTGTGTTCCTGCATGCACGCACGCATGTGTATATTAATTATATATATAGAATGTATATATAATGCTTGGACTTATATATATATATATATATATAAATTATAATTATAATTATATATATACCTCCATGTATTGCAGAAAGGTTCTGAGCATCTCCAGATCTGCGCACTGCATCAAGTCCGGAGACGCGTCGGGGTTTGATGTGTGCGTATAACCGAGGAAGCCTGCATGCAAAAAGTGCATGTATGTTAGTTTTTAAAGTGCATGCATGGTATATATAACATTCTGTATAACCGCGTACTCAGCAAGCGACGTTCTGTTGCTTGGAGCGTGATCTGCGAGAGCGGATCCGTCTTCCGAGTTGCGGATAGCGGTTCGGTGAGATAACGGCGGAGTCCGGTTAGTTGTGTGATAAGAGCTGGAGGGAAGTCGCTTGCAGGAAGCTGCAACACTTCTCTGTTGCGCGGTCGCTTGGCCTTGGGCAGAGGTGCCTGGCTGTCGTTCTCCATCTCACGCAGTACAAGAGATGAGCGCGTATATACGCGGACGCTTACGTGCACATGCGCCGCACGCGCAACTTTTTATCCGGCCAAATTAAATCTGAATATTGATAAGGTATATACCAGCGGCTAGGAAATTGCAAGAAATCGGCCGGGCTTTCAGCAAGACACGGAGGGGTGGGGACACGGAGGGGTGGGGACACGGAGGGGTACGTATTGGGGCATGCAGCCAGCGGTATAGTATAATACGCGTGTATATAGTCTCGTGCCCAGACCCTAATTCCCACAGCTGCATGTAATTCATCCGCAGCTGTGGGAATCAGGGTCTGGGTACGAGACTACTGAGTATACCCAATTTATTAATGCCCTCGACGCACGTGACTCAGTACAGGGGGTTTTGTACGTACCAACGGCTGGCATCGATAATGAGTTTAAAATTATGCGCGCAATACTTCGTGTATTGAAATTGATGGGATTCATGGCTTTTCGTGCAAACTTTGCCTAAATGTAGCAGCCGAACGCTTCTTCATAGAGCCGCCATACCGGGTGCAGCGTCTCTCGTGGTTGTTCCACGTAGGCAGCAGGTTTTGTTTCGAGCGTGAGAGGTACATCTATGGAGATCCGTGAGGCTGTATTCGTCACTTTTATTCGCGGTGCTGCATGGGAACGCGAGGTCCGATGACCAAACCAAACCCGTCAGCCTACAGCCCGTCGTCTGCATAGTGCATCAGAGCTAGCTCTACGCAGCAATAGCTCTTAGCGTTGGAGAAAGGACGTTTTTTGTGTGGCTAGCATGGTGTCGTCATTGCTGCTAAGTTCGAAAATTGGGCCTGGGTACTGATGTCACGTGCAGATTATTTACGATGGATGGCCTCTCTTGTCTTTAACATGATTAGGTACAGAAAACACCTGGCTGGATTCTATACACCTGGTGTTTGTGGTGAATGCGAACGCACGCAACGAACCTGACTATCGCTTTCTATACCGGTACCACAGTCTCAGACCACTCTTTCCAAGTCAAAGCTGTTGGACCCAACGGGCTTCCTTGTACAGCGATAGAATACTTGGATCTTCCGCGTAAGTGTTCATGGCACTCACGCACGCACACACGCTTGCAACAACAACGGCCTTTGTTTATATATTTGGCAGTATGCAGACTGACCAAAAGGGTAACAATATCCATTTATGTATTTCACCAATGGCAGGCTTGCTAAATGGGGTGTAGGTAAAGTCTAAACTGTTGGCTTCTGGAAATACCCGGGGCCCTAGCATTCATAAAAGCCAAGCTGTGTGTGTGTGTGTGTGTGTGTGTGTGTGTGTGTGTGTGTGTGTGTGTGTGTGTGTGTGTGTGCTTACTGAGTGTTTAAGTGAGCCTTAATTGTGAATAGGTGCTACAGCTTAAGTTAGGAATGTAGGCCTTGTTATCTCAGCTTGGGCAGCCTTCTTATTTGACCAATGTACTTCCCAGTCCAGTTGAAGTTCGATGTACGTCTGGCTAGCGAGACCACTTTAAGATGGCCACGTAAAGTGTGCAATTTAAATTAACTACTTCTCATACTGAATAAGTTGAAATAATAACTAATAAACACAATGCTAGTGTAGTATATATAAGGGCAAACAGTGTTAAAACTATTGCACCTTACTTTAATAGTTGAATCTCACAAGAAGTGAATTTAATTGGTTTGCATACATGTAGAAATAAAGTAGTACATGCATGTAGTTGGTGGTACATTGAGGGGGCGTGGTCTGGCCTGACAGGCTAGGGGTCCGACCTGACAGGCCAGCTGGCCTTCGGCAACCCTGTTCATAGCTTACTGATTGTAAAGCAACACTTAGCTTCTGTGTCACACACATGCACACGCACACAAGAGAAAGAGTGAAGATGCTTGTAGAGAAAGGGGAAAGATGTAACAGTCATTTTGTACGTGTGTCTTAATAGCTGAAGCCTTGAATGGCATTTAATTGGTAAATACCTTTTGTGATACACAACACACACAGACACACCCACCCACGCACAACACGCACAGACACACGCACATTTGAAATCGGCAACTCGAGGTCAATAAAATATTTTCGGTAAAGCATTTTTTTTCTTTGTTTTGTTCCTCTTTTTTTTTCTGGACCTCCCTTCCATACTTCATACGAGCATATGTATGAGGTGCCAAGGTAAAAAAACGCACAACCACACTGTGGGACACGGGTTTCCGGCTATTACAAAACAGTAGTTTACACAAATACTGTGGTGGGGGGGGGGGGGGGGGGGCGTTTTACGGTCCCAGCTGAGGGCTGACCAGTGGTCAAGTCTGAAGGTGATGGAGGAGGCATCTAGCCAAGACCATATGTGATCATGTGCTCCAGGGTTAGTTGGGGATTTACTGCATGCGGTCTGGTGCTAGTGCAGGGGACACACACACACACACAGTCACACACACGTGTGCATTTATTTAATAAATGAACTGCTGTATGTGTGGATGTGTGAGAGTGCAAGGGAATTATGTGATAAGTTTGCTTCATGTAAGTATGATTGGTATCATCTTTGTGTGTGTGTGTGTGTGTGTGTGTGTATTAAGTTGTTTAATCAATTTGTACTGTGGTAGAAGAAAAAAAATGCTTTCTTGCCACCACAGAATTTTTTTGCTGGACCCTGTTGCATCTGAACATGCTCCAGAAGCTTTGCTGGTAGATGGGAGACCGTCAAACTTGAGGGTGCCTTTGTTGCAGAGGTATTATTGTGTACAATTGTGTTAGAAATGAACAATAAGTTTACTGTCTCTCTCTCCCCACGCATTTATGCAGGGAAGGTTTGTAACACGTGTAAGTGCAGTGTTGTTTGCATATATGCAGGGCATTTGTTTAATCAAGAATTTGGCCAAGCTTACTAGTCAGCTGATCAAGGGGAGGGTACCTCTGGTGCAGGTATTATTTTTTGTAAGTTGTTTTAATAAATGTGTATTGTGTTACGTATGTGTTTACTCCCCCACAAAAGAATTAAGGCAGAGTTTTTTTTTTTTTTTTTTTTGGCTGGCAATGTTGGACCCAACATTCGCGCATATGAACAAGCTCGTTGGTTTGCCGGTGGATGCGGGACAGTCAAAGTGCTCTCCCGGTTCGACATAGGAAGGACATCGTGTCAACTGCGAAAGTCATTTTGTTATATTGCGGTTTTGTTGAGATAAAAATTTTTGTCAGCCAACTCTGCCGTCAGCGTTTATGCTAATCCGCTCAGCGAGAATGAGTGCCTTACCCGAACCCTAACCCTAAAGGTATTCGCGGCCCCTCGCAGGGGGTATAGTGCAGTACAGTAAAAGTACTGCGTACTTTTGCGACTCCCAGGCTCGGCTGAACAAAGACTGCGGATTCGTAGAGCTCTTTCTGTAATCTGAGAACATCGATCACTTCCCCCCAAACCAACCATTTCCCTATAGAGTGCATGCATGCATGCATGCATGATAAAAAAAGAAAAGACTTTGTTAAATGTGGGCTATAAATATGGTACAACGATATATAATATACCTTTGGCTTTGAGCCTCTGCCACGAGACGTCTCGTTGCTCAAAAGCTGATTTTTGAAATTTTGCCAGCCACGTCCTGACCGCTGCTGACAGAGCTGGGTCTGCCGTAAGGAAGGCTAGTGCATGAACAAAGCTTTGGCAATAAGTGGCCAGCGTCCCTGGTGAAGAGCCTCTCTGTTCCTGCATGCATTGTATAATATAATGTCCATGCATCCTGGAATGTATGTATATAATTATGCAAATAAGTATACCTCCATGTATTTTAAGAAACTTCTCAAGAGTTCCAGGTCTTGGCACTGCGTCAAGTCCGGAGACGAGTCAGGATTTAATCTCCTGCTGTGCGTATAACCGAGGAAGCCTGCATGCATATAATTATATATATAGGAATGGGGGGAAAAGATGCATGCATGCAGTGATGGTATAATAGCGATTTAAGCGTACTAAGCAGGCGACGTTCTGTCGCTTGGAGTGTTATTTTCGAGAGCGGATCAGTCTTCCTGGTTGCGGATAACGGTTCCGTGAGGTAGTGCCGGAGTCCTGCGATTTGTGCAGTAAGATTTAGGGGGAAGTCGCTTGCACGAAGCTGCAAGATCTCTCTGTTGCGCGGTCGCTTGGGCAGAGGTGTAAGGCTGTCGTTATCCATATATACAATCAGACGCTTCCATGCGTACATCCGGAAAGATTAATTATATATATACATATATACGGAGGTCCAGCAGCTGGGAAAATGCAAGTATCCGGCCGGGCTCCCCGAAAAGACACGGCTGGGTGGGGACACGGAGGGGTGGCGACACGGAGCGCGATCGCATGCAGCAGCGGTACGCGTATAGCTAGTATATGATTATCCGCCCACCCACAGTGAAATTTATTAATGCCCTCGACGCACGTGACTTAGTATAGGCACCTTAAGTGTTGTTCCAGCAGCTGGAACAATAATTAGTTTAAAATTATGCGCGCAATACTTGCTGTATAATAATTGATGGAATTCATGGCTTTTGGTACCAACTTTGGATGAATGTAGCAGCCGAACGCTTCGTGACAGAGCCACCATACCGGGTGCTCGGTCTCTCTTGGTGGATCCACTTCGGCAGCCGGGTTAGTTTTGAGCGAGAGACGTACGGTCATGGAGATCAATGAGGGTGTTTTAGTCACTCTTAGTCGCGGTGCTGTATGGGAACGCAAGGTCCGATGACCAAACGAAACCCATTGCCCCACAGCCCGTCGTCTGCATAGTGCATCAGAGCTACCACAGCGCAGCAAAATGTCTTAGCGTTGGAGAAAAGACGGTTTTTTGGCCTGCATGACGTCATTGCTGCATAGATTGGATTGGCTGATGTCACGTGACCCCCAGCTGTATTGGATATTAGGACAGACGGTACGCACGGACGGACGGACGGATGGACGGATGGATGGATGGATGGATGGATGGATGGATGGATGGATGGATGGATGGATGGATGGATGGATGGATGGATGGATGGATGGATGGATAGATGGATGGATGGATGGACCACCTCTCCTGTATACCGGATAGGCTTCTTACAACACAAACGAACAGACGGTTCGGGCAAGTGACATTCTAATTAGTGCGCACCACCCTTACTAAATGTCTGCCTCCTTGTACAGCGATAGAATACCTGAGCTCTTCCTCGTAAGTGTTCACGCGCGCACGCACGCACGCACGCACGCACGCACACACACACAAAATATATTGGCAGTCGGTCAAAAATGGCACATACAAGTGTGTGTGTGTGATTTTTAATTTAAATGACTTGTCTTTCATTAGAGCTGGTGCGTGTAGATTAAAAAAAAAAAGCACATGTGCAGTCAGGGTATTGCAGTACAGCATCTATCAGATCACAGCCAAGTCCACTGTATTGCAGAGGTAAGTGTGTGTGCGCGCGCGCGCGTGTGTGTGTGTGTGTGTGTGTGTGGTTGACTGTCCCTGACTGACAGTCTTCACATATCACAGATATCCCAAACCATCTGCAGTCATTTGTACTAGACCGAGCCTTTTGCTCTCTTGAAATGTAATGCAGTGACTGTATTGCAGAGGTAAGTATGTGTGTGTGTGTGTGTGTGTGTGTGTGTGTGTGTGTTGTGTGTGTGATTTAAAAACAAACACATGTGCAGTTAGGGTATTGCAGTACATGGTCTTTCATTAGAGCTGGTGTGTGTGTGTGTGTGTAGATTTAAAAAAAAAACAGGGTATTGCAGTACATTATACCTAGCATCAATCACCTCCACATATCACAGATATCCCAAGCCAACTCCATTCACCTGTATTAGAGTGAGCAGCCTGCTCCACCTTCAATTCGCCACGACATTTGAATTCTATGGAGGAGTGGTTCAGGTGTAAGCTCTTTTATTGTGTTTGGTGTTAAAATGGTACATGTATGTGTATATAGAAGTGCTATGGGGTGTTTGGTGTCTGCCCTTATGCCACCTTCACCTGTATGGGAGTTATGCCAACCTGTGCAATCAGTTTTTGTGTCTCACACACACACACACACACACACACACACACACACACACACACACACACACACACATGACAAAGAGTGAAGATGCTTGTATTGAAAGAGGGGAGATGTAACATTAATACCAATTTAAATTTCATTCTTCCACACACAACACACGTGTGTGTGTGTGTGTGTGTGTGTGTGTGTGTTGCGTGCATGTGTGTGGTGGGGCTTAGGTGCACCTTTTACACTGTGGGATACGGGTTCCGGCTATTGCCAAAACAGGGCAGCTTGTGGGCAGGTAGGAGAATGTGGTTTATAGGTATAAGGTGTCAAACTGGCTGCAACAGGGTGTGTGTGTGGGTGTGGGTGCGGGTGTTTGCATGCATATGTGTACACACACGACACTGTGGTATACGGGTTTTCGGCTGCTACCAAAAGGGTTTTACCAAAACAGGGCGGATGTTATCAAAACAGGGTGGGTAGGAGATAGTGGTATATGCATATAAACTGTCTCATACGTGGTTTTTAAACCTTTAACAAAATAGGCTTGGTACTTAACCTTAAGCAGGCAGGTGGTTTATGCTTCTAGAGCGAATTGAACGTCAAATGGGGTGTGTGCCCACCTGTCTGGGAGGTAGGGGAGGAGTGGGTTAGTTGAGCCACTGGGTTAGTTGAGCCACCCCCTGTTTTGGCTCCATGAAGAAACATAATTGAATTATGCTAACATATATTGACATTAAGTGTTAAGACTAGCTTTTTGTCCTACTTTAGGATTTTGTTCTAGTATTCATCAGGATGTGAAATTCAAAAATAAGAATTTTGATGATCAGAGTGAAATTCTGTTTTTATGGTTTGTGCCCTCATAATTTCTACATAATGACAATATTCTTGTTTCAGTCTTGGGTGTTTGAAAGTGCATGTATGCAGCTATATTTATGTTTATAATAAATTATATACTTTGCTTCCTTTTTATACAACTTAGCTAGATACAGGAAAAGTTAGTAGTGGGCTTAGTTGAGCCATTTGCAAGGGGTGTTAGTTGAGACATACGCTTTAGCTGCATTTGTATGGCATTAAAATGATTTATTGATTCACGTACAGAAATAGTGAGCTATGATTATTTGGTTATGCAGCAATCTCAGATGCATTCTGTTTTTATTTTTAAAAGGAAAAATTACTTGTGAATCACGTTGAAATCACTTGCCGATCAATTTCAAGTGCTCTCATTGAAAAAGTGTCATGCATTAGTGTAGGAATTTGCTTTGATCAATGATATGATAATGTAAGGCCTAGGCCTACTTATGTTAGCAATTATTGTGCCATGCAACTAACTTTGGCTGAAGGCAGCATATGACTCAACTGACCCATGTACCTGGCACCACTAACCCACTTGGGTGGGTTAGTTTTGCCATTTGACACCTGTTGATTTTTAATAATGTCATTTTTCTCACGTACATCCCCAGTCTCTAACATTCCTACAACATGTACCCAAGTGATGCTCCTTTACATCAGACTATTAACCTCTGCTTAATACCAAACCTCAGAGGCAGTATAAACCTAAACTTAAAAAGTGGCTCAACTAACCCACTCCTCCCCTATGCCCACCTGTATATCGGCTTGGGCTAATAGTGATTAAGTGGGCCCCTCAAAAGCTTAAAATACAAATGTTGTGAAATCCACAGCTTTCTTAATTTCGTAATTGGGGAGGATAGCTTGTATGCAACAAACAAACACTAAGCTACAGATGGGGTGCCTTGTGTATGAAAAATAGGCCATGTGCTTTAAAAAGATGGGGAACATGTGCTCTGGACGTCTTATGTGTATGAGCCCATGTGCTTTGAAGTGTATGCACAGTAGTGTGAAGTAATGGGACACAATATTCTTTCAACGCAGATATATCAGGGTAAAAAGATACAGCCTCAATTCACCAAGGAGTTGGGGGGACTCCGTTCCAAAGTCGATAATTCTACTAGGCCAAGCCACAGGATTTTAAAAGGCACACTGAATTTATTATTTAGTAAGTGAAAAGAAATGTGCATTGAGGTCATTGTTATAAAGGGTTATGTCACAAACACAGACACATCTGAAGAACTGGGGGGGAAGAGTTGTACAGGGATAGCAACAAACACACTTAGTTTCAAATGGGGTGTATGCCCATCTGCATATGGTCTTTGTTATAGGCTTGGACTGACAGCGATTAAGTGAACCCATTTCATGTATTATGTATATATATTTTACGGTTTCTCCTCATACATATGCAGTCGTACCCAACTATGGCCCATATCAGTGGATGGGGGACAGTCAATGTGCTTTCCCGGCTAAGCATTGTGGACATCGTGTGTCAACTGCAGAAGTGAACAATTTCAATTTGTGTATTCTGTGTGCTCAGTATTGCTATGTTGAAAAAATTAATAAATTTCTACGCCGAACTCTGCCGTCAGAATTCGATGTTGGATGCTGATCCGCTCAGCGACTTTTATGAGAAATAAGTGCCTTACCCTAACCCTAAGGAGTAAATTCAAACCGAAACATTCACTGACCACCACATTGCAGTACATGATAACACTATACCATAAGGTCAGTTAACCCTGTAGAGTGCATGTGAATGAATAGGCAGGATGCATCACATAACACCACACATGACCTAGTCACTAACACCTGTGTTGGGTTATGGGGAGAAAATTTGTAAGGCTTCTTTAGATGTTGACCTGACATGTCACGGACATATATGGTATAAAGCCACTGTTATTAACCCCTGACACTCACTCTTAACACACCCACTGGGCTGTTTCTCTCGGCTATGTCGTTTAACCCCTGACACTCACTCTTAACACACCCACTGAGCTGTTTCTCTTGGCTATGTCGTTTAACCCTGACACTTTTAACACACCCACAGGGCTGTTTCTCTCGGCTATGTACTTTAACCCCTGACACTTTTAATACACGCACTGGGCTGTTCCTTTCGGCTATGTCGTTTAAACCTAGACACTGTTAACCTGCTCTCCTCCAGGTAGGAGGGAGGGAGGGAGAGGGGGAGGGAAGGAGGGGGATGGAAGGAGGGGGAGGGAGGGAGAGAGGGAGGGAGATAGGGGGAGGGAAGGAGAGGGAGGGGAGGAGGGATGAGGGAAGGTAGGGGAGGGAGGGAGGTGGGAGGGAGAGAGGGAGGAGGGATGGAGGGAGGGAGGGCCGGAGGGAGGGAGGGAGAGAGGAAGGAGGGAAGGAGGGGGAGGGAGGGAGGAGGGAGGGAATGAGGGGAGATCCAAACAATATTGACACACATCTAAGCATATCCACAATATGTATATTTACTGGTAGCATCACACACACACACACAGACAGATGGAGTGTGAGGGAGAGATGGAGGAGGGAAGGAGGGGGAGGGAGGGAGGGAGGAGGGAGGGAGAGACGGAGGAGGGAAGGAGGAGGAGGGAGGTAGGAGGGACGGAGGGAGAGAGGGAGGAGGAAGGGAGATTGGGGGAGGGAAGGAGGGGGAAGGAGGAGGGAGGGATAGAGGGAGGAGGGAAGGAGGGGTAGGGAGGGGGAGGGAAGGAGGGGGAGGGAAGGAGGGGGAGGGAAAGAGGGAATGAGGGGGAAGGAAGGAGGGGGAGGGAGAGTGGGAGGAGGGAGGGAGAGAGGGAGTAGGCTATGTACTTTAACCCCTGACACTTTAAATACACCCAATGGGCTGTTTCTCCGGGCTATGTAGTTTAACCCTTGAAACTCTTAACACAACCGCTGGGCTGCTTCTCTCGGCTATGTACTTTAACCCCCGACACTCTTAACACACTCACAAGGCTGTTTCTTTGGGCTATGTGCCTTAACCCCTGACACTCTTAACCCCTGACACTCTTACAAAGACCACACCCACAAGACTCTTTTTGCCGCTAGGTTGATTAACCCTTCGAACTCTTACAAAGACCACACCCACAGGGCTATTTTTGCCGTTAAGTTGATTAACCCTTCACACTCTTAATACAAAGAGCACACACGCACAGATGGAGTGTGAGGGAGAGGGAGGGAGAGAGGGAGGAGGGAAAGGAGGGGGAGGGAGGGAGGAGTGAGGGAGGTAGGAGGGAGGGAGAGAGGTAGGAGGGAAGGAGAGGCAGGGAGGGGGAGGGAAAGAGGGATGAGGGAAGGAGGGGGAGGGAGAGAGGGAGGAGGGAGGGAGAGAGGGAGGAGGCTATGTACTTTAACCCCTGACACTTTTAATACACCCACTGGGCTGTTTCTCCAGGCTATGTAGTTTAACCCTTGACACTCTTAACACACTCAGCTGTTTCTCTCGGCTATGTCGTTTAACCCCCGACACTCTGAACACACTCACTGGGCTGTTTCTCTCGGCTATGTCGCTTAACCCCCGACACTATTAACACACACACAGGCTGTTTCTCTCGGCTATGTCGTTTAACCCCTGACACTCTTAACACAACCACTGGGCTGCTTCTCTCGGCTATGTACTTTAATCCCTGACACTCTTAACACACTCACAAGGCTGTTTCTTTCGGCTATGTGCCTTAACCCCTGACACTCTTACAAAGACCACACCCACAGGACTCTTTTTGCCGCTAGGCTGATTAACCCTTCGAACTCTTACAAAGACCACACCCACTGGGCTATTTTTGCCGTTAAGTTGATTAACCCTTCACACTCTTAATACAAAGAGCACACACGCACAGGGCCCTTTTTATGGTTAAGTTGCTTAAAACCTTGCAAAAGCTAGTTGGGCTTGCGCGACCTTCGCATTTTGGCGGAACGTGGTACCTGGAACGTTTCCGCTAAACTCGAAGGTCGGGCTAAGCATAACTAGAACACCTACAAGACCATTTTTATACTCCGCACTTGCGCAATGTAAGCCACACCAACACGACAAATTGCATCCTTGCAAGCCAAGCAACACACATTCACTTCACAACTTACGGAAGGTTCTAGATGTTTAGTAGCGATCTAGCTCGAGGGAGGGATCATAATTTTGAACCTGCGTTGCGTGAGCTATAGGAGTCTGGGAACGAGTAACGCAGTCAATTAATTTTGCGCATGCGTATGTTGTATTAAGGTTTTTGAGCTACAAAACGAGATTTTTAGCACCCAAAAATACAGGACTAGTCTTTTTATAAGCTACCTACTATGCGGCGTTCATAAAATAACGTGTTGTTGTAAATAAAGTTAATTAATTCTAATTAAAAATCAGCCATTTTGCAAAGTATGATAAATCATAAAAAAATCAGATAAATATATTGGTGAAATCAGAATTTTTATATCATCATCCTATAGTAACTTATTATTCATGTCCTCAATTGCTGGCCATGAAGAGACATTGCCTGCATGGGATGAATTGTTCCTGAGGCAAAGAATGGTACTGAGTGCAGCTTATAATTAGTGGCAGGGGTAGAGGTGCAAGTGGGTGGAGCCAATCTGTAAACATGTTGTAGCCATGACAATGACGCTGCTCACATGATAGGGGACCATGTTCATAGGTTGGTTCACCACTGGGCTGGATGGAAAATGTGATGAGGTGTGCAGAGTTGTGTCAGCGGTGTGCTGCATGGAGCGTGGCCGCATAGTTTGACCTTTGAGATCATTACATTATATAAGTTGATAGCATCATATCCCTACCTCCCTTGCTCCCTTATTTTCTTGCTCAATGTGATTATTTCGTTTGTGTAAGTCTGTGTTGTGTTTATTTTACTTGTACATGGTCTTTAAGATTTAGAGGTTTCTATTGTGGAAGAGGGGGAGGGAGGGAGGGAGGTGGAGGGAGGGGAAGGGAGGGGAAGGGAGGAGGGAGGGAGGGAGGGAGGGAGGGGGAGAGAGCGAGGGAGGGGGAGGGAGGGAGGGGGAGGGAGGGAGGGAGGGGAAGGGTCTGGAAATGTTACTGCAAAAAGTCGGTGACAGATGGAATGTTAATTGTTTGTACAAGAGATAGGCAACTAGACCACAACAGTAATCATATGTTAATGTTTTAATGGTTATGGCGTCTTAGCAATGCTTAAGGGCTTAGAGATACCAATGGCGAAACGCAAACTACAATAGAAGACCGAAGTGTTCTCTTTAGAAGATGGTTGATCGCGAAAACGAAAGGCAGCTAGGCATAGCACAACGTTTTCCCTTGGTCCATCATTAGAGATACCAATGTCAAAACGCAAACTAAAATAGACTAAGAAGATCGAGTTGTTTACTTTCGAAGATGGTTGATCGCGAACACGAAGGGCAGCTAGGCATAGCAAACGTTTTCCGGTACCCCGGTTAGAGTTCTAGCGTAGCGGTGATGTAATCCATCCGCAGCTGTGACGTACTAGGGTCTGGGTACGACACTACATATAAGGCACGTGTCCACTCTCTTGAAAATTGGTGACACATGTTCCACTCGGGATGAGTGACGTACTAAAGTTCTTTGCAGTTGCCAACACCATAAGGTTTGGAACAATTTCAGAAGGCAAGCAAAACCAGCAGGGGATGCTCAACCACTGGCAGGCATTTGTTAACCCAATGTTAAGCCATAGAATGATTCGCTTGTTTATATGAAACAGCTAGTTTACCATCGTGCATATGCTTTCACTTTTTAAAAATAATAACGTGCATGTATCATGATGTTAGTGTGATTGTAAAATGATGCAATCGATCAATAAAATGTATTTACAACACTCAAACATAAGCAATGCTCAAACAAAAAAATCCTGATCTGCATTGTCCAACTTTATTGTCTCCATGTACGCAGCTGCATCGCATTGCAGGATGGCTACAGACTCAAGCAGGTGTGAGATTCATTTGTAAGATCATATCAATTTGCTCCTGCTTGTCCAAGTGGCAACTACTACACATAGGATGCAGATGCACTTAATGTTGTGAGAGGGCATCTACCACTGGATATCGGATATGACAAGAATCTCGGCTATGCGTAATAATGGATGCTTGGCAGGGGTATTCAACAAGCTAAAACAGTGTGATCATTCTCTGCCGGGTCATTTAATCTATTGTCAGGAAGAGTTGTGACTCATTCTCATATATGTTGGTCTTGAAATGAAAGTGACTTGTATCATTTATTGAGTTAATAACATTAATGGTTTACGAAATACACGCCACTGAATAATTTAAAGTTGCAATTTGGCACACTCATATCTTGGCTGCAATACAATTGACAGCAGTTATTTGGCATCAAATTGAAGGCAATAATCAGTAGAACTGATCTATAGTGATTATTTGGGGTGGGTAAGGGTTAAATTTATAATAACTTCAAAGCACGTTTTGCAATATTGAGGTGCCGTCCATCAATTTTTTTTAACATAAGTGAAAGGACTATCAGTGTCAGTGTTTTTCAAGAATATGTCTGTGTATTGTCTTAAAACCACGCAAGGTTTTATATGAGGGCGCCATTTTTGTCTCATTAAAATTGTTTTGTTTACATACGTTAGAAGTGGTGTTATGTAAACATCTTACCACAGCAGCCACAGCTAAGAACACTTGAACTCCCTCAAAGTTATCTAATTGTACACATTTAATAGTTTTAGCTATCCCGTGCATGTGCTGACACAACTATCGAATTGTGGGACTTTTGAATGTACAAGTTGCATTCAAACAACTCTGGAGTCCAACGGCTAACCCTTGGCTGAATTACTTTGTTTACAACACGTTTGCATAAGACACCGTTGATTTAGATAGCCGTGCGTGCTTAAAAATGCTTTCCCAGTCGAGGCTTTTGGTTGTTATGCTTATGTTCACTCGTATATGTATTAGTTCAGACTGTTGGCATTTGTCAGTACTATAACGTTCTTACTCTTTTAGCAATGGCTTGGTCGCACAAGGTCTATCTCATTTATATAGTCACACCGTGCCGTGTTTACATTCAACGTAGGCTAACTAGAATTATCACTTAACCATTTTTTCTGCATCAATGAAAAGTCTCTGCTGATTACAAATCAGGTGTTCCATTTGTTTATAGTGTGTATGACACACAGCTGGATGTAAATTTGCATCTACCACGTTCCCCGTATAATCGGTTAAAGCATGCTTAGCACTGGTGCTTCTTTTGTAAAAGTAACGTTCGCCAGAAAGTTGCCTCCATTGATGATAAAGAGGGCATTCTGGCAAACGAGTTCTAAGAAGAACTATTTTAGTGTATGAATGTGCATGACACGATGTAAAATAGTACAAATGGTGAGCAAAAGCTGACTTTCTTCACGGGTGTACCAATCTTAGTCAAAAGTCACTATTTGATCTAAAAGTCCCACAGAGATCCAACTAGAGTTATTACCTGATTGAAAAGACCCACAGAAATCAAGCTAGAGTCATTACGTGTTCTAAAAGACCCACAGAAATCACAATAATCATTACCTGATCTATAAGACCCACAGAAATCAAACTAGAGCAACGACTTGATCTAACAGACCTACACATCTGAATAGTCAGTATAATCTTAAAGCCCACAGAAATCAAACTAGTCACTAGTGATCCAAAAGACACACAGAAATCAAACTAGTCACTGCTTGATCTAAAAGACCCACAGAAATCAAACTAGAAGCACAAATTGATCTAAAAGACCCACAGAAATCAAACTAGAGTCACGACTTGATCAACACACCAACAGAAATGTATACAGTTAGTACATGATCTTAAAGACCCACTCACTACTTGATCCAAAAGATACACAGAAATCAAACTAGTCACTACTTGATCTAAATAACCCAAAGAAATCAAATTCTAGTACCTACCTGATCTATAAGCCCCAAAACTCAAACTAGTCGCAATCTGATATAAAAGTCGCTGAAAAATCAAATTAGAGTCACTGTTATCTGGATGACCAACAAAAATCTAACTGGAGTTACTGATTGATCTTAAACCCCACAGAAATTATCAGTACTTGATCTAAAAGACCCACAGAAATCAAACTAAGGTCACCAACTTGATTGACAGACCCACAGAAATCAAACTAGATCTAAAAGACCCGCAGAATTCAAACTAGAGTCACTACTTGATCTACAAGACCACAGATATCAAACTAGAGTCACTACCTGGCTTAAAACATCCACAGAAATCAAACTAGAGACACTGCTTCATCTATAAGACCCAAATAAAATAATACTAGTCACTAATTGATCTACCAGACCAACTGAAATGAAAATATCATAGAGACCCACACAAATCAAACTAACTAGAGTCACTAATTCATCTAAAAGACCCTCAGAGATCAAAATCGAATCACTACTTCATCTCTAAGACCGACAGAAATCAAACTAAAGTCTCTACCAGTTAAGGCCTGGGTATCCTGTACATTGACATTATTTAGTGAAACTTTTTTATTTGATGACGAATAATTATGGCTTTTATATCTTTGGATAGCCCTGATTGAGACCTACACTTTGATATATACTATGACGCAATTACCTCACGTGATACTGCTAAGGATTATGAAACTCCATTAAAACTTTACCGCGGTGATGCCAAGGTATTTATGATTTGTGATTACACCAGTATGATGATCAGTACAACTAGAATACATTTTCTGAAAGACGTATCGAAAATTCATCTCTGATGGGAAAATAATTCAACTAAAGCTCTTTCATCGCCGCCATTATGGCCACTTTATTACGATTATTTAGCATAGCAAAGCTATTGGCAACTACGTCTGAGGCCAAATTGTGCGTAAGCGACTGCTAGATGGCACCAATTTATAATATTCACTGAAAAGGTTCCGCTTCATCATAGCGTTTTCTATTATCCTTTATTGACTTAATTTTTGCGCGCGATTGCGCGTACTGTGGGATTTTGCTGCTGAATGTTCGAAAGCCAGTATGTATACATAGTACACGTACACCACAATGAATAAGATGTTTGTTGATGCTCAGGTTGCCATCAGAGCTTTCTGTACACATACACACACACCCACACACACACACAGAGTTGGGCCGGACAAAAATAGACATAGTGAAGAGAGCAAACACTATTGGTTAGGGTTACAGCAATCGCCTCATCTTAGGCGTTAAGGACATGACCCAGGTTAAGACACAGGTTGGCATCCTGGAGGTCAAAAGCAGGAGCCCCAAACACACACACAGGGGAAGTCTCGGTCAAGGGTGGCAATGCCTACCAATGATGCAACAGATCCCATGCTAACTGGAGGTGGCAAGGCTTACCCCACTTCCCCAAATCAACGGAGCCTGTGAGCCCTCATGCCAGATTCCCAACAACAATGACACTCAGTTGGGCCCGGAAGATAGAATTTAAAAGAGACAAGATATAAAAAAACATTCTTACTGAGAAAGTTAGTGGTATATAGGATTTTAAGGCAATGGTGGTGTAAAAAGGAAGGGAAGATACAATGACGAGTTCTAATAATTAAAAACAGCCAATTAAATTAATTAAAAACATGAAATACATACAATTAGATGATAAGTAATTAAAAAGAGAAATAATAAGACAATAAATTTAATCCATGAATGAGGCCAGAGGAGCACCATCTTCAAACCCCAGCCCACTTCTCCATTTGGTGCGGGATCCTCTAAGACAGAGGCTCACTGCTCGAACCCCTGCAAAAGCAAGCCGTGATCTGACATAGCTGCTGGTAATGGAAAAGGTTTTGTCCCACTTGGAAGACAGAGCAGTGGCCATGTGCTTTAGGAAGTGACTAGCCTCTTTGTGTAGTAGTCCGTCCACGGAAAGGACAAATGGGGTGAAGGTGCCTCTTCTGTCTTCAACTGCCTTTTTGTACATTCTCTTCTTCTCCAATGAGCTTGACTCAAGAATGGCATTAGGTGCTCGATGGCAGTGTGATGGGGCGTCAGTGTCTATGACACGGACATCAAACAACGCCTCCACCTGTGGTTGCCAAACACCTCTGATTCCCAGGTCAAGCCTTAGTCCTGGATCACTTGAGGTGGCAGTAGCCTCATTGACAATAGGCTCCTTTATAACTTGGGGCCACACCTGACTGGCAAGGTCACCAAGGCAGTCACGGATCTCATCGTGGCGTAGTATAACAAGTCCCCCCCTTCTTACAGTCTAGGGCATGTTGGAGGGTGAAATCAGCTCCACAACCATCACATTTGGCTGGCAGATTAGATGGATGTCGCAAATAGGCCATCTCTGAACTGTACAGGAGCCAAATCAAAGTGGCAACTTTGGAGTGGCAGAGTTGTCAACCAGCTGGACGTTTTGCCCTCAACCACCCTCATGATTGCACGTTGTCTGCCTGGTGAAAGAGTTGCAAGAATGGCATCTAGTTTCTGTTTGGAAACCTCGTCAAGTGCTTTTCGCGTCTACAATAATCATTTCTATATTTAGCATTTAGTAGAACGGCATGCATAAAGTTTATGGTGCTAAATATAGGAATGATTATTGTAACTTTCCTTCCTTTTAACACCACCATTTCATTAAAATCCTATATACCACTAACTTTCTCAGAGAGAATGTTTTTTTATATCTTGTTTCATTCACTTTTTTACTACTAGTATACTTACAACCGGCCCGTACGTTTGTATTACAAGCCTTATTGCCTAGCAACACAATGTTTAAATTTGCAGCTGTTCTACATCGAAACTCGTGCACCAAGCTTTATGCACTGTAAATAGAAACAGGTGTCATGTATCTGCAACATCGCAATGCATAGATACAGTGATTAAGGACAACAAATGTGTACGGTACCATACAAATTGTAGCGCAGCATTTATTGTCAAAAATGGGACACCTGAAAATGCTTTATACTTAGGACAGCTTTGCCAACCATTCGCATGGAGAACACAGATAAAAGTGTGTGTCAGTCTCCTGGCTCATTGAGGCAGATGGACATTGCGGACAAATATCTGTGGAGTACGATCAGAAATATTGCGTTGTTTTTTGGTTATTTGGTTAAGTACATGTACATGTAGTTCTACATCATAACAAACCAACCGGAATCACATGCGGGGTAGTACATCAGTACCCCTATCTTCACTCGACACAGGACAGGTAAAGCCTGACTATGGTATTGCACTTTGGTTTCAGTTATTTGGTTAGTTCTACCCCATAACATACCAACCAAGCCCATGTTGGCTTCAATGAAACCCCGAGGGGAATCACATGCTGGATGTATATCACTACCCCTATCTTCACTCGACCCAAAACAGGAATATGGCATTAAGTTATTTGGTTAAGTACATGTCGTTCTACACCATAACAAACCAACCAAGCCCATGTACCCCTATCTTCACTCGACATAGGAGAGGGAAAGCCTGGAATATGGCAATGCACTTTGGTTAAGTTATACGGTCAGGTACACATGTAGTTCTACCCCATAACAAACCAACTAAGCCCATGTCGGCTTCAATGAAACCCCGAGGTGAATCACATGCTAGATACTACATCACAACCCCTATCTTCACTCGACACAAGACAGAAATATGGCATTGGTTTTTGGTTCAGTTCTTTGGTTAAGTACATGTACATGTAGTTCTACACCATAACAAACCAACCAAACCCATGTCGGCTTCAATGAAACCCCGAGGGGAATCACATGCGGGGTTTTATATCAGTACCCCTATCTTCACTCGACACAGGACAGGTAAAGCCTGAATATGATATTGCACTTTGGTTAAGTTATTTAGCTCAGTACATGTAATTCTACCCCACAACAAACCAACCAAACCCATGTCGGGTTCAATGAGACCCCGAGAGGAATCACAAGCGGGGTAGTACATCAGTACCCCTATCTTCACTCAACACAGGACAGGTGTAATGTCTTGGATCTAGCCGGCACGCATACACGTGTCGCGGCAGGGCCGCGACAGCCCACACGGAAGGTCAGCCACCCAAGGTACAAAATGTCTGATCCTAATACATACACAACATATACCGCACATGACGTCACGACACACCAACACAAAACATCCGATGGGAATACGCCACGTGTGACCCTTGTGGTTGACCTCTTCTTAACTCTTTGACAGTCAACACGGATAACGTAGTTAATTGATTATTTGCCAGTAATGTTTTCAATTATGGCTACCCATACGGCCGCTGCTTAGTAGTCGCTGTTCTCAAAGAATCTCGCGGTTAGCCTCCTTAAAAAGATACTATCTATGATAGAAGAGTGTTTTATGATGTTTGTTATGATATATGGTGTACTAGCTTGAAAACAATCGGCAGCTAACAAGACCCGATTTAGGTCGAGCGAAGCGGGCAGGAATTCGAAGCCGTATATTGCACATACTTCAAAGCAGTCGATAAAAACACCATAGTTCTATCCCTTGTTACATCTAACATCCTGACGTTTTAAAAAGCTTCGCTCACCTATATTTTAGTAGAAATAGCGGGTGCTAATTCGAAGCTGCTGGTGACGATAGAGACGCCATTACATGTACACCTGCAGCTGTTCGTTCCCGCTTTCCTTTCAATTAAAAACCAACGCTCCGGTCATAGCTCTATGCCACTAGGGCTTATTGGTACATGGAGCATGTAACCGTGCGACACAGACTGGTTTTCTATATGTGTGCATGTATGTATATGCACTTGGCGGTTAACGCGAATTAATTTTTAGTATATATATATGCACTTGGCGGTCAAAGAGTTAAAGTATCCATCACGGGCGTGGTCCGGATACATCACATTCCTCCCCACTTAATTTTCAATCCTCTCTCACCTCGTGGCTAAGGACGTTCTCCTCTCCCCATGGCAGCAGGACTTTCTCCTCTCCCCATGGCAGCAGGACTTTCTCCTCTCCCCAAGGCAGCAGGACTTTCTCCTCTCCCCATGGCAGCAGGACTTTCTCCTCTCCCCATGGCAGCATTCTCCTCTCCCATGGCAGCAGGACTTTCTCCTCTCCCCATGGCAGCAGGACTTTCTCCTCTCCCCATGGCAGCAGGACTTTCTCCTCTCCCCATGGCAGCATGACTTTCTCCTCTCCCCCTGGCAGCAGGACTTTCTCGTCTCCCCGGTGGCAGCAGGACTTTTTCCTCTCCCCATGGCAGCAGGACTTTCTCCTCTCCCCATGGCAGCAGGACTTTCTCCTCTCCCCGGTGGCAGCAGGATTCTCTCCTGTCCTTGGTGCATAGAGATTCCTCTCTCAGTAGAGACTTCTCTCTCCCCATAGGTAGACACTCCTCTCTCAGTAGACTCCTCTTTTTCAGTAGAGACTCTCTCTTTGTGGAGACCTCCCTCTCTCTCTCAGTAGAGACTCCTTACTCAGTAGAGATTCTCAGTACAGGCTCACTCTCTCTTCTCTCTCCGGTAGCAGAGACTCTTTCTCTAGCTCTCTCTGGTAGCAGAGACTCTTTCTCTTCCTCAGCAGAAATTCTTTCTCTCCCGGTATCAGAGACTCTTTCTCCTCCCCTTGTGGCTATGACTCACCCCGGTAGAGACTCTTTCCAGGAACTTCTACTCCTCCCCTTGTAGTAGAACTCTCTCCTCCCCGGTAGTAGAGACCCTTTCTCTCTTTCGGGCGGTAGAGATTACAGATCACCGTGGCTAACAGTGGACTCCACTCCCTCAGACCCATTCATCCCCGGCGGTAGGAGTCCTTCTAAATTGCTGTGCAGAGACTCTTCTCCTAGTTCTCCTGGCGGCAGAAACTCTCTCTCCCCCTGGCGCGATAGAGCCTCCTCTCTTCACGGTGCAGTAGAGACTCCTCTCTCCCCCAGGCGCGGCAGAGTCTCCTCTCTCCCCCAGGCGCGGTAGAGTCTCCTCTCTCCCCCTGGCGCGATAGAGTCTCCTCTCTTCACGGTGCGGTAGAGCCTCCTCTCTTCATGGTGCAGTAGACACTCCTCTCTTCACGGTGCGGTAGAGACTCCTCTCTCCCCCTGGCGCGATTAAGTCTCCTCACCTCACGGTGTGGTAGGTGTGGTAGAGACTCCTCTCTCCCCGGTGCGGTAGAGTCTCCTCACTTCACGGTGTGGTAGAGACTCCTCTCTCCCCGGTGCGGTAGAGACTCTTCTCCTTCCCTTGTGCATGTGGCAGCCGAACTCCCCTCGTTTCTCCACAACGGCAGTAGGCCTCTCCCTAAGGTGGTGCCTGGTGAGACACTTGTCCTCCCTCGAAGAGCTGGGGGTCCGACACTCCTCTCTCCAAAGGGCTTCATCTCTCTTACCTCCTGTAGTGGGGCTGTGAGCTCTCCTGCTATTTACCCTCGTCGCCAATGTAATGTCTTGGATCTAGCCGGCACGCGTACACGTGTCGCGGCAGGGCTGCGACAGCCCACACTTAACGTCAGCCACCCGAGGACCAAAATGTCTGATCCAAATACATATACAACATACAATATCAAGACCGCACATGACGTCACGACACACCAACACAAAACATCCGATGCGAATAGGCCACGTGACCCTTGTGGTTGACCTCTTCTTAAAGTATCCGTCACGGGCGTGGTCCGGATACACCAGGACAGGTAAAGCCTGAATATGGTATTGCACTTTGGTTAAGTTATTTGGTTAGTTCTACCCATAACATTCCAACCAAGCCCATGTTGGCTTCAACGAAACCCCCAGGGGAATCGCATGCGAGATAGAATATCACTACCCCTATCTTCACTCGACCCAAAACAGGAATATGGCATTAAGTTATTTGGTTAAGGGTAACATGTCGTTCTACACAATAACAAACCAACCAATCCCATGTCGGCTTCAATGAAACCCCGAAGGGAATCATATGCGTGGTAGTACATCAGTAGTCCTATCTTCACCCAACACAGGACAGGTATATGGCACTGTTATTTGTTCTGTTATAGGATTAGGTACATATAGTCTACACCATAACAAACCAACCAATCTCATGTATGCTTCAATGAAACCACAAGGGGAATCACATGCAGGGTAGTACATCAGTACCCCTATCTTCACTCGACACAGGACAGTGGAGTATGGCATTGTACTTTAACCGATTATACGCGGAAGACTCAAATTTGAGTCCAAAAATTATTACGCGTAAAATGCGGTAGACTCAAATTTGAGTCCAGCTGTATACACTACGGTACAAGAAATGCAGTCCAGTCGGTGGTTTATTCGGTTCTGAAACTAGCAAAGCGGTATTCACCAGTCCCTATACTGTTCATTTTATTGTCGAACGTGTGGGCTTGCTATTGTGGGTTTCTTGCTAAACTGTGGACACAGTAAACAACGAATGCAATGAATAACATTCCAATGATAATATAATTTGATAGAGAATGACAAAGCGCTCGCGCAAGATGGGGTCTTGGAAACTTTTAGATAAGGATGACGATGTCCTGGAGAGCTTTTGTATCGAGCCTGATGAGCTTGATGAACGTGTTGATCTGCAGAAAGGACACACAATGGCAGCCTCTGCAATGTAGTGTAAATGAGTACATGACTATGTGTTTATCTGACATGAAAGGTTAAGGCTAATTGTCAACTAAAAAAAAAATGCTATGTACACTCAGTATGTGTGTGAGGGATTGTGTGTACAACGGTGGTATGAACAAGGGGTATATATAGAGAGGGTGTGGGTATGTACAAGGGATGTGTGTAGAGGGTGTACAAGGGGTGTGTGTAAGGGAGTGTGTACACTACAAGGTGTAGTGTGTTTACAAGTGGTGTGTGCGAGGGAGTGTGTGTACAAGGGCTGTGTGTGAGGGAGTGTGTGTACAAGGGGTATGTGAGGGAGTGTGTGTACAAGGGGTGTGTGTGAGGGAGTGTGTGTACAAGGGGTGTGTGTGAGGGAGTGTGTGTACAAGGGGTGTGTGAGGGAGTGTGTGTACAAGGGGTGTGTTGAGGGAGTGTGTACAAGGGGTGTGTGTGAGAGAGTGTGTGTACAAGGGGTGTGTGAGGGAGTGTGTGTACAAGGGGTGTGTGTGAGGGAGTGTGTGTACAAGGAGTATGTGAGGGGTGAGGGAGTGTGTACAAGGTGTAGTGTGTTTACAAGAGGTGTGTGAAGAGGGTACGTGTGTGAGGAGTATAGTAAAGTGGGTGCTGTGCATTGCACTGTGTAGAATGGCAAGAGTGTGACAAGAAGATTTATGTGTAGATTAGATGTGTGTGATAAGGGAGTGTGTGCAGTGGGTGGATGTGTACATGCAGTGACCGGATTGCTATTGGCAGGTGGGTGTGCAGTAGAGTGTGAGTATGACAAGGAGTTGGATTGATAAAGAGTGCAATGGATGGTGTGTACAAGGTTGTGTGAGGGAGTATACGTATGCACAAGGAGTGTGTAGAGAGGGTGTTTCTGAGGGTGTGTGAGGGAGTGTGTATAGAGAGGGAGGGAGTGTGTACAAAGGTGTACTATGTTTACAAGTGGTGTGTGTACAAGGGGTGTGTGTACAAGGTGTGTGTGAGGGGTGTAGTGTGTGTGAGGGAGTGTGTAGTGTGTGAGGTGTGTGAAAAGAGGGAGTATGTACAAAGGTGTAGTGTGTTTCCAAGTGGTGTGTAGAGAGGGTGTTTCCAAGGGTTGTGTGAGGGAGTGTGTACAAAGGTGTGGTGTGTTTACAAGTGGTGTGTGCGAGAGGGAGTGTGTATTGAGAGGGTGAGGGAGTGTGTAAGGTGTGGTGTTTTTACAAGTGGTGTGTATACAAGCGGTGTGTGCGAGGGTGTTTCTGAGGGGTGTGTGTGAGGGAGTGTGTAGAGGGTATATGTGTAGAGGGTGTGTGTGTGAGGGAGTGTACACACAAGGGGTGTGTGAGGGATTGTGTAGAGGGTGCACAGCATGCCTACCCCACACACCCCTTGTACACATCCACCCACTGCACACACTCCCTATCACACGCATCTAATCTACACACATAAATCTCCTTGTCACACTCTTGCCATTCTAAACAGTGCAATGCACACCACCCACTTTACTATACACTATGCACACCTCTCACACCCCTTGTACACACCACACCCTCTATACACATCCTCCCACACACTACACACTCCCTCCCACACACTACACACTCCCTTACACACCCATTGGAAAACCCTCTATACACACACCCATTTTACCAGAGGTAACCACTTTAAGCTCAAGTCCAGATCATTACCACATCATAATTTTCGTCTAAACTTTTTTTCAGAACGTGTTGTTGGATTGTTATTGTTTAGTTACGTAATATAATGTAATTGTGTGATGTAATTGTTGTTCACGTGATTAATTGAAGAAGTAGCGTGTGGCTAGCTCGAGTAGCGCCCTTCGTAATATCCGCGGCAAGCGCTGTTCGCACATGGTCCTTCGAGAGCCTGGGAACAAACTAAAAGATAGAACACGTGTCTTTTGAAGATGAGTGAGGAGATTACGAAAAAGAAACGCATTCGAGCTGGTCATAAGGCATCAGCTGCAAGAATCATAGCGCAAGTCAAAGAAGGTCTAGCCACAACGGAGCGCAACGTTCCAAGAATGGATCAGCAGCGTCAGAAGCTGAAGATGAAGTACGACGATCTTCGGAAACTAGATTTAGATATTCTGGGTTCACTCGAGTCCGAAGACGACATTCGAAATGAGATAGAACAGACAGACCTCTTTAACGACGAGATCGAGTTAACAATCTTACTCTTGGAGGAAGCGCTCACCAAGAAACCGGATGCGCAGCCTCGTGTAACTGAAAATCCCCGTGAGGAAGGCATTGATCCTGCGACTGAAAACGGACATACTTCTGCTGAGAGAACGTCAACAGCACGAAATAACACCGCTCCGCCACGAACTAGAGAGAGTGAGTCTCCCGTGTCGTCAGTAAGCAGTCGGCATTCTCGGCAACATTCACCTGCTGTTGAAGTTTCGTCATGTGCAGTGAAACTACCCAAACTGACACTAAAGGAATTTGATGGTGATGTAACAACATGGGGTACATTCTGGGACTCTTTCGAATCGGCTATACACGGGAACCCCAAACTGTCAGCAATTAACAAATTCAACTATCTTCATTCGCTTGTCAAGGGTTCAGCGGCTGAAGCCATAGCAGGACTGGCATTAACATCTTCTAATTATGAAGAAGCTGTCACCTTACTGAAGAAGCGTTTCGGAAACAAGCAGCAACAGATCAGTAAGCACATGGAAGTACTTTTGAGTCTCGAACCTGTGACATCATCTCGCAACACCAAGAGCTTACGACACCTTTACGACAAGGTGGAGACACAAGTCCGATGTTTAAGGTCTCTTGGAGTGACTCCTTCATCCTATGGCAGTGTTTTGGCATCCATACTAATGAGCAAAATTCCACATGATCTGTGCCTCATTGTTAGCCGTGAAGTCTCCGGTGAGGAGTGGGAGTTTGAGACAGTTTTGAGTGTCATAGAGCGAGAGGTGGAAGCACGAGAGAGGGCAGTGGATTCAAGTGTCGGGAAGAAACCCAGTCGTGAACTTCCTACTACAGCTTTACTTCTAGCAAATGGTGTATCTGGCAATGGTTCCTGCTGTTACTGCCCTGACCCAAATCACTCACCATTACAGTGTGTTAAAGTGACTGACGTTGAAGCGAGAAAGTCCATTCTGATGAAGACAGGGAGGTGTTTTGTCTGCCTCAAGCGAAATCACAAGGCCAGGGAGTGTCGCTCGTCGATGACATGCTATAACTGCAGAAGGAGACATCACGCCAGTATCTGTGGTGCTTCCTCAAGGGCAACCACGTCACCAGGAACAAAGCAGGCTTCATCTGTATCGTCTCAGAGTACATCCATGCATCAACCACCGAAGACATCGACATCACATAATAGCCAGCCTTCTGTCCTTTCTATGTTCATTGATGCAAGAACTCCAGTGTTGTTGCAGACAGCAAGGGCAGTTGTGTACAAACCAGGTGCTCCAGCAGTTGCACAGATTACACGAATCATCTTCGATACTGGGAGTCAGCGGTCATATATTGCAAGCAAAGTGCGGAACACGCTTGAACTACCGACAGAGTGCACTGAAACGCTTGTGGTTAAAACCTTCGGATCCAAGGCGGGAATTCCTCAAGCCTGTGATGTAGTCAACGTAGCCCTCAAGACAAGGAGTGGGAATGACATGGTGATACCATTGCTTACCGTTCCGACCATTTGTGAACCCCTCAGTGGACAACCTGTTACTTTGGCATCACGACGGTACTCTTACCTGTCTAAACTGGACTTAGCAGATCCCAGTGAATGTGGTGACTGTCTGGATGTAGGCATTCTTATTGGTGCAGATCACTACTGGGCATTAGTTACTGGAAGAACCCGACAAGGAGCTGGACCAACAGCAATAGAAACCCGATTGGGTTGGGTACTATCTGGACCCGTTACTGGATTATGCAGTGAATCATCCTCTGTGAATGCACTCTCCTGTCACGTTCTAAAGGTTGAAGCTTTACAACATAGTGCAGTAACGCCAGTTTAGATCAAGCATTGAGAAAATTCTGGGATTTGGAGACCCTTGGAATCAAACACCACATACATAGCTACCAGACGAGAGATCCACAATTTGTCACCAAGTTTGAGCAATCCATCTACGTGGACGATGTGACATCTGGAGCCAACAACGATGAAGAGGCATTCCAGTTTTATGAGAAGGCGAAGATTAGGCTGGCAGAAGGTGGTTTCAATCTCCGCAAGTTTACTACCAACTCCTCAGAGCTGCAAGCGCGGATAAACTTTCAAGAAGGCATCGGAGTTACCCAGTTTAATACAGGTCAACCTGAGAAGATCGCTGCAGAAGGCGAGTCTTATGTAAAGAGCACGCTGGGCGATAACCGACCGAATCTTGGATTGAAGGTTCTGGGAATTCAATGGCAGTGTACCTCGGACCAGCTGGTATTTGACCTCAGTCATATACATGAACTAGCTGCAAAGACAGAGCCTACGAAGCGGCACATAATTGCATTTGCTGCAAGCTTCTATGACCCGCTGGGGATCCTGTCTCCATTCACTGTTCAGTTCAAGATATTGTTCCAAGAGCTCTGTGTTGTGAAGGTGTCATGGGATGAGCCACTGTCTGGTGAATTGCTGATGAAATGGAGGAAACTAGTGGATGGCATGAAGCAGATTCGATCAATCATCGTCCCACGCTGTTACTTTGGTCTCAATGAGAAGAAAACTTCATGCTGCTTACAAGGTTTCTGTGACGCATCAACACACGCTTACGCTGCAGTTGTGTACCTTCGGGTGCAGACTTCTGTTGGAACTACTGCTAAGTTTGTCGCTGCCAGGACCAGAGTCTCTCCCTTGCAAGGACATAGCATCCCTAGGCTTGAGCTGTTAGGTGCTCTACTGTTGTCCAGACTACTAGCAAGTGTCAGTGCTGCTCTTATGGTGGAACTTGAACTGGACCCTCCTTCTTGCTTCACCGATTCCAAGGTTGCTTTGTTTTGGATAAAGGGACACGACAAAGAGTGGCGACAATTTGTGGAAAACCGTGTCAGAGAGATCCGGCAATTAACACCTGTTAACGTGTGGAAACACTGTCCTGGTATAGACAACCCGGCTGACTTACCTTCTAGGGGAGCAGAGCTTTCCATGTTGATTGATGATCCTCTCTGGTTGAATGGGCCGAAATGGTTGTGTGGCATTAATCCTACAGAAGATTGTGAGTTGCCACCGGAAAACGCAGTGCTTGAAGAGTGCGTGTTGGAGATGAGGAACAAGGAGCGATTGCAGGTCAAGGGAGCACACAATTTGTTATCAACCACTGGCCTCGATACTGTGATAAATTGTGAGAACTTCAGCAGTCTTACTCGATTACTCAGGACTACAGCCTATGTGAGGAAGTTCACCGAGAGAGTCAAGGCCAAGGTGAAGGGAACCACTGAGCATGTGAGTCCAGAATTGAATGTGACGGATCTTGCTGTCTCTGAGCTGTATTGGATAACGATATCCCAAAGGATGTTAGTGCAAGATGACCAGTTCAGTAATTGGAAGACTCAGTTTGGTCTATACCTTGATGAATCAGGAGTGTGGAGGTGTAAGGACAGATTATGTAATGCAGATCTTCCTGTGGCTACTAAGTTTCCGATCATTCTACCCAATGGTCATCACTTCACAACTCTTGTAGTGATGGACTGTCACAAGCGTGTCATGCACGGTGGCGTGAAGGAAACACTTACCGAACTTCGAACGAGATTCTGGATTGTTAGAGGGCGAAGTCTTTTAAGAAGGCTTTTGCACAGCTGTGTTACATGTATCAGGCTTGATGGACAAGTGTACAATGTACCACGGTCCCCTCCATTACCACACTTCCGGGTTCAAGAGTCATTTCCATTCACCTACGTTGGAGTTGATTACGCTGGACCTCTGTATATCAAGGGCCCCCAACCCAAGGCATGGATTATACTGTTTACATGTTGTGTTACAAGAGCACTTCACCTGGATCTGGTTTTGGATATGTCAACAGAGACATTTATCTGGTGTTTTAGGCGTTTTGCAGCCAGGAGAGGGATACCTCGGAAGATTGTGTCTGACAATAGTAAAACATTCAAATCTGCCTGCAAGGAGTTTGAAGGAATTCAAGATGGTGACATGGGAGGCTACTTTACCAATCGAAGGATTGAGTGGTGTTTCAATTTAGAGAAGGCGCCTTGGTGGGGTGGTTTTTTCGAAAGGCTAGTTCGATCAGTGAAGAGGTGTCTTAAGAAGGTCATAGGACACTCAAGACTATCCTATGATGATCTGTTGACGCTGGTTGTTGAAATCGAGGGAACCCTCAATTCAAGACCACTGACCTTCATGGCGGCTGATGACCTAGAAGAACCACTAACACCCTCACATCTGCTCACCGGACATCGTGTGCTTAGATTGCCTGATTCATCCATACCTGAAGTGGACCCTGATTTTATGGCTTCTACCGATCGTGCCCATGTTACTAGTTGGATGAGCCATCTGAACCTCCTTCTACAACACTTTTGGAAGCGTTGGAGCCGTGAGTACCTTACTGAGCTGAGGGATGCTCATCGATACAGTGCTAGTCCACGAGGTAGCAACAAGGAGATCACAATTGGTGACATTGTGCTGGTACACGACGAGAAGCACCCTAGGGCTTTCTGGAAGCTTGGGAGGGTAGAGAAGCTCATCAAGGGGCAGGATGGAAATGTCAGAGGTGCAGTCATTCGATTTCACTCAAACACAGGAACCAGCGTTCTGAAGCGACCTTCTCAGATGCTATACCCACTTGAAATTGGTTGTGGAGATGTGGTTGGAGGAGATGGGGGAGTGACTGTACCAAAGGTACCCGCTGACAAGGAAATACCTGTGAAACGACCCCAACGAATTGCTGCAGTGAAAGCCAGACTTCGGATGCGTGAGTGGGCTGAAGACTCGACTGAGACTGATCCAATTGACTAGTTATTCACTAGTCAATGGGGGAGTGTTGGATTGTTATTGTTTAGTTACGTAATATAATGTAATTGTGTGATGTAATTGTTGTTCACGTGATTAATTGAAGAAGTAGCGTGTGGCTAGCTCGAGTAGCGCCCTTCGTAATATCCGCGGCAAGCGCTGTTCGCACACGTGTCATACCAATTTGGAACTCTTTGCCCAACTCAGTGGTGTCTGCGCAGATCCTCCGTCTGTGCATTTAAAGCTCATCTGAGTCATGTTGACCTTACCCCCTTTTGTAAACTATTCCCTTATAAATAGTTCAGGCAGTTTATAAATGCATTTCCTAATGCCATTACTTGCCTTTTTGGTGTAAATTTACCAAATAAAGTATTATTATTATTATTATTATTATTGTACACACTCCCTCACACACCACTTGTAAACACTGTACCTTTACACACGCTCCCTCACTAACCCTCACACACACTAAACATTCCCTCACAGACCCACTACACACACCCTCTCTATACACACACCCTCACACACCCCTCGGAAACACCCTCTTTTCACACACCACATGCAAACACACTACACCTTGTACACACTCCCTCACACACCCCTTGTACACACCACTTGTAACACGTTATACCTTTGTACACTCCCTCACACACCCTCTACACACCCTCACACACTACAGATTCCCACACACTACACACTACACACTCCCTCACAAGGGGATTGCAATTGGCAGGTGGGTGTGCTGTGGAGTATGAGTGATAAAGAGTACACAATGGGTGGTGTGTACAAAGGTGTATATGACAAGCGATGTGCATGCACATGATAGATGAGTCAATGAAGTGTGTGTGTGCAAGGGTTCCACACCTTCACATCACTATGTGTAGGTGCTGTAGTGTGCCAGAGTTCACACAGGGTGCTAACAAGTGGAATACATGCTGTGAGGGATGTATTACAGTGGGTGTGTACAAGGGTGTGACAAAGATGTCTAGAAAGGGTGTGTCATTATGGAGTGCGTGCATTGGGTGGTGTGTGTACAAGGCAAATGGGTGACAAGGGGAGTGTGAAAAGGAGTGTGTGGGCAGGTGATAGTGTGGGTGCATAGTGGTGCCACTGTATGAAGAGAGTGAGAATACATGTAGCTGACACGTACAGCAAATAGATATACTTTTATCATGCCACAAAAGTACCAAACAAACAAACAATACATGTGTAAGTTTATACCTAAAATAGCTAACGATCAGGAAGATGCAAGCGGACGGGCTATAAATAGAATATATGGCTGTGTTTGCAACAACCTTCCCCCCTCTCTAAATAGCCTATATTCACTGAAGAAAGTCGTCATTGTACCCAACAAAGACATCGCATATGTTTACAACGTACCTCAAACACTAAGAGACGAGGTAGCGTTACGTTCAGATTCGTTTCTCACCAACGCACGCTCGAACATGAGTAGATCGCGCCCATCCATACGCAAGGGAAAATAGTTCATCCAGTCAGCATTCCAAAAAACAAAGGTTGTCCATACAAAAGTCGCTCCGTTCAGCTGCTGCAATAACTACCATAACCACACCTCAAAAAATGATTATTTGTTGAAAACAATTCCACATTACGTATGTACGCGTGCGCAAATTAAATTTAGCGTATAATCGGTTAAGGTGAGGTACACATATAGTTCTATCCAATAACATACCAACTAAGCCCATGTCGGCTTCAATGAAACTCCGAGGGGAATCACATGCGGGGTAGTACATCAGTACACCTATCATAACCCAACACAGGACAGGAATATGGCATTGTATTTTTATTTCAGAGATTAGGTTAGGTACATGTGGTTCTACACCATAACAAACCAACCAAACCCATGTCGGCTTCAATGAAACCCCGAAGGGAATCACATGCGGGGTAGTACATCAGTACCCCTATCTTCACTCGACACAGGACAGGTAAAGCCTGAATATGGTATTGCACTTTGGTTAAGTTATTTTGTTAAGTACATGTAGTTCTACCCCATAATATACCAACCAAGCCCATGTTCGCTTCAATGAAACCCCGAGGGGAATCACATGCTGGATACTACATCACTACCCCTATCTTCACTCGACACATGACAGAAATATGGCGTTGTTTTTTGGTTATTTGGTTTAGTACATGTACATGTAGTTCTACCCCATAACAAACCAACCAAACCCATGTCAGCTTCAATGAAACCCCGAGGGGAATCACATGCGGAGTAGTACATCAGTACCCCTATCATCACTCGACACAGGACAGGTAAAGCCTGAATATAGTATTGCACTTTGGTTAAGTTATTTGGTTAGTTCTACCCCATACCAACCCCATGTTGGCTTCAATGAAACCCCGAGGGGAATCACATGCAGGATAGTATATGACTACCCCTATCTTCACGCGACCCAAAACAGGAATATGGCATTAAGTTATTTGGTTAAGTACATATCGTTCTACACAATAACAAACCAACCAATCCCATGTCGGCTTCAAAGAAACCTCGAAGAGAATCACATGCGGGGTAGTATATCAGTAGCACTATCTTCACCCGACACAGGACACTGTTTTTTGTTAGGTTATTGGATTAGGTACATGTAGTATCTACACCATAACAAACCAACCAAACCCATGTCGGCTTCAATGAAACCCCGAGGGGAATCACATGCGGGGTAGTACATCAGTACCCCTATCTTCACTCGACACAGGACAGGTAAAGCCTGAATATGGTATTGCACTTTGGTTAAGTTATTTGGTTAGTTCTACCCCATCACATTCCAACCAAGCCCATGTTGGCTTCAACAAAACCCCCAGGGGAATCACATGCGAGATAGAATATCACTACCCCTATCTTCACTCGACCCAAAACAGGAATATGGCATTAAGTTATTTGGTTAAGGGTAACATGACGTTCTACACAATAACAAACCAACCAATCCCATGTCGGCTTCCCTCAGTAGCCCTATCTTCACCCGACACAGGACAGGTATATGGCACTGTTTTTTGTTCAGTTATTGGATTATGTACATGTAGTCTACACCATAACAAACCAACCAATCCCATGTCGGCTTCAATGAAACCCCGAGGGGAATCACATGCGGGGTAGTACATCAGTACCCCTATCTTCACTCGACACAGAACAGTGGAATATGGCATTGTACTTAAAGTTGAGGTACACATATAGTTCTACCCAATAACATACCAACAAAGCCCAAAAATCAACGGAGCCTGTGAGCCCTCATGCCAGATTCCCAAGAACAACGACACTCAGTTGGGCCCGGAAGATAGAGAGAGTTTAAAAGACATGGGATGGGTGAAGACATGAATTTAAATACGGGGTGCTTGGGGATAAGTGATTAAGATGAATTGTACACTACAGGGTGAAGATACAATAAATAAATAGAAACAGGTGTCATGTATCTGCAACATCTCGATGCATAGATATGGTGACTTAGTACGACAAATGTGTAGGGTACCATACAAATTGTAGCGCAGCATTAAATGTCAAAAAATGGGACACCTGAAAATGCTTCATACTTAGGACAGCTTTGCCAACCATTCGCACGGAGAACACAGATCAATTGCTTGTAAGTCTCCTGGTTCATTGAGGCAGATGGACATTGCGGACAAATGTCTGTGAAGTACGATCAGTTTAGGCTGGCTGCCACGGGGATTAAGCTACATGTAATGCTGCTCTTTGAATGCATAGGAACCATACACACTTGTGCATAGCTCTACATGAACATAACTATTAATAAACAGTACATGCACACACATTCAGCACACCATCTCGGTCAAGGGCGGCACTGCTTACCAATGATGCAACAGACGCAATAAATAGATACAAATTGATGAGGGTAAAATTTAAAGTTAGATTACTGTAATGGGATTTATAGGGATAGATAATAGATTCCCAAAAAGAGTCATGATCAAGGGAAGCCAACACAATTAAGGAATTAGCGATGCTGTCTATGCCTTACAGCAATCGCCTCATCTTAGGCATTAAGGACGTGACCCAGGTGAAGACACAGGTTGGCATCCTGGAGGTCAAAAGCAGGAGCCCCAAACACACACACAGCTAGGGGAAGTCTCGGTCAAGGGTGGCAATGCCTACCAATGATGCAACAGATCCCACGCTAACTGGCGGTGGCAAGGCTTACCCCACTTCCCCAAAATCAACGGAGCCTGTGAGCCCTCATGCCAGATTCCCAAGAACATTGACACTCAGTTGGGCCCGGAAGATAGTTTAAAAGAGATAGGATGGGTGAAGACAGGAATTTAAATATACGGGGTGCTTGGGGATAAGTGATTAAGGTCAATTGTACACTATAGGGTGAAGATACAATAAAAAAATAGAAACAGGTGTCATGAATCTGCAACATCTTGATGCATATATATGGTGATTTAGTACGACAAATGTGTACGATACCATACTAATTGTAGCGCAGCATTAAATGTCAAAAAATGGGACAAATGAAAATGCTTTATACTTAGGACAGCTTTGCCAAACATTCGCACGGAGAACACAGATCAATTGCTTGTAAGTCTCCTGGCTCATTGAGGCAGATGGACATTGCGGACAAATGTCTGTGGAGTACGATCAGTTTAGGCTGGCTGCCACGGGGATTAAGCTACATGTAATGCTGCTCTTTGAATGCATAGGAACCATACACACTTGTGCATAGCTCTACATGAACATAACTATTAATAAACAGTACATGCACACACATTCAGCACACCATCTCGGTCAAGGGCAGCACTGCTTACCAATGATGCAACAGACGCAATAAATACATACAAATTGATAAGAATAAAATTCAAAGTTAGATTACTGTAATGGGATTTATAGGGATAGATAATAGATTCCCAGAAAGAGTCATGATCAAGGGAAGCCAACACAATTAAGGAATTAGCGATGCTGTCTATGCCTTACAGCAATCGCCTCATCTTAGGCACTAAGGACGTGACCCAGGTTAAGACACAGGTTGGCATCCTGGAGGTCAAAAGCATGAGCCCCAAACACACACACAGCTAGGGGAAGTCTCGGTCAAGGGTGGCAATGCCTACCAATGATGCAACAGATCCCACGCTAACTGGCGGTGGCAAGGCTTACCCCACTTCCCCAAAATCAACGGAGCCTGTGAGCCCTCATGCCAGATTCCCAAGAACAATGACACTCAGTTGGGCCCGGAAGATAGAGAGAGTTTAAAAGAGATAGGATGGGTGAAGACAGGAATTTAAATATACGGGGTGCTTGGGGATAAGTGATTAAGGTCAATTGTACACTATAGGGTGAAGATACAATAAATAAATAGAAACAGGTGTCATGAATCTGCAACATCTTGATGCATAGATATGGTGATTTAGTACGACAAATGTGTACGGTACCATACTAATTGTAGCGCAGCATTAAATGTCAAAAAATGGGACACCTGAAAATGCTTTATACTTAGGACAGTTTTGCCAACCATTCGCACGGAGAACACAGATCAATTGCTTGTAAGTCGCCTGGCTCATTGAGGCAGATGGACATTGCGGACAAATGTCTGTGGAGTACGATCAGTTTAGGCTGGCTGCCATGGGGATCTAAGCTACATGTAATGCTGCTCTTTGAATGCATAGGAACCATACACACTTGTGCATAGCTCTACATGTACATAACTATTAATAAACAGTACATGCATACACGTTCAGCACACCATCTCGGTCAAGGGTAACAATGCCTACAATGATGCAACAGACGCAATAAATACATACAAATTGATAAGAATAAAATTCAAAGTTAGATTACTGTGATGGATTTATTGGGATAGATAATAGATTCCCCAAGGAGTCATGATCAAGGGAAGCCAACATAATTAAGGAATTAGCGATGCTGTTTATGTCTTACAGCAATCGCCTCATCTTAGGCATTAAGGAAGTGACCCAGGTGAAGACACAGGTTGGCATCCTGGAGGTCAAAAGCAGGAGCCCCAAACACACACACAGCTAGGGGAAGCCTCGGTCAAGGGTGGCAATGCCTACCAATGATGCAACAGATCCCACGCTAACTGGCGGTGGCAAGGCTTACCCCACTTCCCCAAAATCAACAGAGCCTGTGAGCCCTCATGCCAGATTTCCAAGAACAATGACACTCAGTTGGGCCCGGAAGATAGAGAGAGTTTAAAAGAGATAGGATGGGTGAAGACAGGAATTTAAATATACGGGGTGCTTGGGGATAAGTGATTAAGGTGAATTGTACACTATTGGGTGAAGATACAATAAATAAATAGAAACAGGTGGCATGAATCTGTAACATCTTGATGCATAGATATGGTGATTTAGTACGACAAATGTGTACGGTACCATACTAATTGTAGCGCAGCATTAAATGTCAAAAAATGGGACAGCTGAAAATGCTTTATACTTAGGACAGCTTTGCCAAACATTCGCATGGAGAACACAGATCAATTGCTTGTAAGTCTCCTGGCTCATTGAGGCAGATGGACATTGCGGACAAATGTCTGTGGAGTACGATCAGTTTAGGCTGGCTGCCACGGGGATTAAGCTACATGTAATGCTGCTCTTTGAATGCATAGGAACCATACACACTTGTGCATAGCTCTACATGAACATAACTATTAATAAACAGTACATGCACACACATTCAGCACACCATCTCGATCAAGGGCGGCACTGCTTACCAATGATGCAACAGACGCAATAAATACATACAAATTGATAAGAATAAAATTCAAAGTTAGATTACTGTGATGGGATTTATAGGGATAGACAATAGATTCCCAAAAAGAGTCATGATCAAGGGAAGCCAACACAATTAAGGAATTAGCGATGCTGTCTATGCCTTACAGCAATCGCCTCATCTTAGGCATTAAGGACGTGACCCAGGTTAAGACACAGGTTGGCATCCTGGAGGTCAAATGCAGGAGCCCCAAACACACACACAGCTAGGGGAAGTCTCGGTCAAGGGTGGCAATGCCTACCAATGATGCAACAGATCCCACGCTAACTGGCGGTGGCAAGGCTTACCCCACTTCCCCAAAATCAACGGAGCCTGTGAGCCCTCATGCCAGATTCCCATGAACAATGACACTCAGTTGGGCCCGGAAGATAGAGAGAGTTTAAAAGAGATAGGATGGGTGAAGACAGGAATTTAAATATATGGGGTGCTTGGGGATAAGTGATTAAATTCAATTGTATACTATGGGGTGAAGATACAATAAATAAATAGAAACAGGTGTCATGAATCTGCAACATCTTGATGCATAGATATGGTGATTTAGTACGACAAATGTGTACGGTACCATACTAATTGTAGCGCAGCATTAAATGTCAAAAAATGGGACAAATGAAAATGCTTTATACTTAGGACAGCTTTGCCAAACATTCGCACGGAGAACACAGATCAATTGCTTGTAAGTCTCCTGGCTCATTGAGGCAGATGGACATTGCGGACAAATGTCTGTGGAGTACGATCAGTTTAGGCTGGCTGCCACGGGGATTAATCATAGATTGACCGTGCGTTTGTGACTTAAGTCATATGACTTAAGTCACAAATCACTAATTATATTCATGTGGCCTTTCAAAACTTAGCTACCTTCATGTGGTGGATTGTGTAAACTGATAGGTACAGCTAGCTAGGAATTTTTTCTTTCATGACGCTTGCAACTTTTTCCTTTCATGACGCTTGCAACTTTTTTCTTTCATGACGCTGGTACTTTATAAATAGGATAGGGGTCGCACTGCACTTTCAACCGCACAGGACAGTTTCTGTTTAATTTTTACGTACATGTAACGTATGCTGCCGTCGTTAGTTTTGCGCATCTCCTACTATAATGCCATTTTCGGTTGGTAATCGTGTATCGTGTAGTGCAATCAAGGTTCTGGGGAAAAAGCCAGCAAAGCAAAGGTTTGGAAGGCTGTCTGCAACAAAAGAACTGGATGGGGTGGTCGAAGAAGTCCAAGGGATTGGGAGAAAAGTGAAATACTTAGTACATTTTAGTGAGGTAGGGGTTTCATTGGCCTTATCAGCACGCAGCCTGAAATGTCAAGTCATTGATGCAAGCAGCAGTGGTAGCACAAGCGCACACTCTCCACCCTCCATTTCAGAAGAAGCAGCGTCTCAAGCAGTGGGTCTTACAGAACAGCATGAGCAAGAAGTAGATGATTCTGACAACAGTCTACTTTGCCATGGAGTACAATGGAAGGTTGTTGATGGAGTTCTTGAAGACTGGAGATGCATGCCAAGATTTGGAGCACACATCTTGTGGGGAAATGATGTGGATGAGATGCGTAGGACACCTTTCGATTATTGGATGCTGTCATTTCCATCCCATATGCTGACAGATATCAGCAATTGGACTTCAGACCGCTTGCCTGAAGGATGTGAGAAGGTCAATGAAGGGGAGATATTGGCAGTGTTCGGTGCCCTGTATTCTTTGACAAGGACCTCAGAAGGTAGACGAGATTTGTGGTCCACTGAGGATGGTCTTTTTCCTGCTCCTCGTTTTGGGGAGCGATATGGCCTGTCACGAAATCGCTTTGAAATTTTACTTAGATGCCTATCATTCTGCCCTGAAGATGAGAATAACAGTGATAAATGGTCATCAGTTCGCCGCTTGATCGAATGCTTCAATCAGCGAAGAGTAGAGAAGTTCTATCCTGGGTGGCAGCTGTGCGTAGATAAGTCTGTGTCGTCATGGAGAGGAAAAGATGGTGATTTTTGTTCGGATGGAATGCCCCATGTGACACGAATAGACAGAAAGCCAAAAGGAGTGGGATGTGAGCTGAAGAATAGTGCAGATGCTGACACAAAGATCATTCTACAGCTTGAGATTCAGGAAGGTGCTGAGGTTATGAACACTAAGGAATACATGTCTGAATACAAGCTTGCAGGCACTGCCCTGCTCCTTAGGCTTACCAAGCCATGGCATGGCTCTGGGAGAGCTATAAGTGCAGATTCTGCCTTCTCTAGTGTCACCACAGCTGTTGCTTGTAGAAAGAATGGTATGCACTTCACAGGATTAGTAAAGACAGCAACTCGAATGTTTCCTAAGCTGTATCTTGATGAGGTGGAATTCAAAGAACTAGGTGATGATGTCACACTAACATCCAGTGTAGAGGGCCACAACATCATGGCCCATGCATGGGGGGATAAAGTTAGAAAGTGTTTTGTGTCCACACATTCTACAACTCTCCCTGGTAAGCCATCCAACAAGCGCAGATGGAGAGAGATGCTTGATGAAGATGGGGAGGAGGTAGGACAGACGGAAGTATTTAACAAAACAGTCAAGCGAAAGAAGATTGTTGAATCCTATTTTGATGCAGCATCGATTATAGACATTAACAATCACATGCGTCAAGGAAGCCTGGCACTGGAAACAGCATGGCAAACCCAGTCTTGGACAAACCGTGTTGTGGCAACAGTTCTTGGGATTGTAGAAACTGATGCATACCTCTTGTACAAGAAGTTCCACACAGGAAGCAGTATGCTGAGCCACTCCGACTTCACTGAAGCTGTTGCCAAAGCCTTGCTAATGCAAATAAGCATAGGCACACAGGCTAACCATTGTACTCAGGGGTGTTAAGGCAGCCTACGCGTGTCTCGTACCCAGACCGTACATATTTAACCTTTCATAAAGTGTAAAAGCCATATAACATGTTGCATTGCCGTCAAACTTGGCTTAAGAATGCTATATATATATGTCCACCTAATAGTGTTGTTCGATTGTTCAGGTTTACTTGCAAGCGTACGTATTGGTAACAATTAGCCATCGAGCGATAGTGGCGGTGACAAAGCAATGCACGGATCAAGCAATAAATGCCATATTATGTTAGAACCCTACACGCTGGACAAAGTTACGCTTAGGTTGTGTAAGATGTACTTCAGCCTTCGTAGCAATCATGCGTAGTATTTTTTCAAAATGGCGGCGTATTTACATAAACATGACTATATTTAGCGAACCAAGTACGTTCCAATCACATCCTAAGCGTATACGAGCAATAGAAACATCGTGTAACATACCAGGCACAAAAGTCCTCTTATCCGCCCTCGTCTTCATCAGCGCCGTTTTGCTTTTCACAAACGACCCTCTTAAGGCGATAAAATATGACGTAACTGAACTTTCCCGCTCGACAGCTGCAACTTTTATATTGTCAAGCCAAAACTTATATGCGTCATATACGAAATCTAAGCGCTAGAATACCCTAGCGCGACAATAGGTATGAATGCTTTACAAAAATATCTTCCGTACGATCGCAATGCTTGAATAAACAGTGATTTGCATTATGTCATAATGATGTAATCATGAACATACTTGTCGACATATTGTCAACATCATGTAAATATGTTTTCTTGTGTAGGCTGCCTTAACATCCCTGAGTACAAGGCTTGAAAGTGAAAATGAGCATTTGCTACATAATTTTGTACCACTAAAGTCTCTTCCATTATACAACAAGGATTCTGAACTGTGCACTGCTACTTATGCAAGCAGACTATGCAGTGTTTGTAGGAGCCCCTGCATAAACTGTAGTAGTGTTTGCTCAGATGCATCAAATGGAAAAATCGTGGCTCTATGTGGACTGCGATCAAAGCAAGGAAGCAATTGTCTAGTAAAGCATATTGCAGATGCTGCAATGTAAATATAGTGCCTTGCATACACATTCAGCTGCTCACATTCTACATGTACATGTATATATTCACTGATTTTGTAGCTGTACCTATCAGTTTACACAATCCACCACATGAAGGTAGCTAAGTTTTGAAAGGCCACATGAATATAATTAGTGATTTGTGACTTAAGTCATGACTTAAGTCACAAACACAGTCAATCTATGATTAAGCTACATGTAATGCTGCTCTTTGAATGCATAGGAACCATACACACTTGTGCATAGCTCTATATGAACATAACTATTAATAAACAGTACATGCACACACATTCAGCACACCATCTCGGTCAAGGGCGGCACTGCTTACCAATGATGCAACAGACGCAATAAATACATACAAATTGATAAGAATAAAGTTCAAAGTTAGATTACTGTGATGGGATTTATAGGGATAGATAATAGATTCCCAAAGAGTCATGATCAAGGGAAGCCAACACAATTAAGGAATTAGCGATGCTGTCTATGCCTTACAGCAATCGCCTCATCTTAGGCATTAAGGACGTGACCCAGGTGAAGACACAGGTTGGCATCCTGGAGGTCAAAAGCAGGAGCCCCAAACACACACACAGCTAGGGGAAGTCACGGTCAACGGTGGCAATGCCTACCAATGATGCAACAGATCCCACGCTAACTGGCGGTGGCAAGGCTTACCCCACTTCCCCAAAATCAATGGAGTCTGTGAGCCCTCATGCCAGATTCCCAAGGACAATGACACTCAGTTGGGCCCGGAAGATAGAGAGAGTTTAACCCTCCTGCTGCTGCTCATTAATTATTCATAACGTGACGTATTGCGAAAGGAATTTTAGCATAGTAATTGATTTTATTTGCTACTCGCATTTGGAACGTTTTCGTTAGAACTCTGTGCTCTGTATTGCCTATTTCGTCAACACACGTTGGTAAGTGCCCCAGCTTCACTCGCTATGCCTTTTTAACGCTACCCGTGTGTTCCATACACGGTGCGAACGTTGTTTCCATGCCGTATCGTACGTTATCGTACGCTTACACGGGAGAAGTCTTTGTTACTCTGAGAATTTGCTTTCTAAGAACCTACATGTTCATTTAAGGGTTGTTATACTAGTTTCAACGTATCTCACCACTTTTTGTTGCTTTTAAGACACTTAGACGCGAGCACCTGTTGTGGGCTACAAATGGAGTTAGGCTTACTATTCAAATATGGCCGACAGGTATAGGTTTGCTACACGGCGAATTGCATGCAGATGTTGGGAGTCTTTGTTCTAAACAACAATGCTGTAATGAACGCTTCGCTTCGCGCGGAAACAGGCGTTGCAGTTCAATCATCCTGCCGGGCATATATATATGCCCGTCGCATTACGCGAGATCAATTATTGGGCATATATATATGCCTTCCGCAGTAGGAGGGTTAAAAGAGATAGGATGGGTGAAGACAGGAATTTCAATATACGGGGTGCTTGGGGATAAGTGATTAAGGTCAATTGTACACTATAGGGTGAAGATACAATAAATAAATAGAAACAGGTGGCATGAATCTGCAACATCTTGATGCATAGATATGGTGATTTAGTACGACAAATGTGTACGGTACCATATAAATTGTAGCGCAGCATTAAATGTCAAAAAATGGGACACCTGAAAATGCTTTAGACTTAGGACAGTTTTGCCAACCATTCGCACGGAGAACACAGATCAATTGCTTGTAAGTCTCCTGGCTCATTGAGGCAGATGGACATTGCGGACAAATGTCTGTGGAGTACGATCAGTTTAGGCTGGCTGCCACGGGGATTAAGCTACATGTAATGCTGCTCTTTGAATGCATAGGAACCATACACACTTGTGCATAGCTCTACATTAACATAACTATTAATAAACAGTACATGCACACACATTCAGCACACCATCTCGATCAAGGGCGGCACTGCTTACCAATGATGCAACAGACGCAATAAATACATACAAATTGATAAGAATAAAATTCAAAGTTAGATTACTGTAATGGGATTTATAGGGATAGATAATAGATTCCCAAAAAGAGTCATGATCAAGGGAAGCCAACACAATTAAGGAATTAGCGATGCTGTCTATGCCTTACAGCAATCGCCTCATCTTAGGCATTAAGGACGTGACCCAGGTTAAGACACAGGTTGGCATCCTGGAGGTCAAAAGCAGGAGCCCCAAACACACACACAGCTAGGGGAAGTCTCGGTCAAGGGTGGCAATGCCTACCAATGATGCAACAGATCCCACGCTAACTGGCGGTGGCAAGGCTTACCCCACTTCCCCAAAATCAACGAAGCCTGTGAGCCCTCATGCCAGATTCCCATGAACAATGACACTCAGTTGGGCCCGGAAGATAGAGAGAGTTTAAAAGAGATAGGATGGGTGAAGACAGGAATTTAAATATACGGGGTGCTTGGGGATAAGTGATTAAGGTCAATTGTACACTATAGGGTGAAGATACAATAAATAAATAGAAACAGGTGGCATGAATCTGCAACATCTTGATGCATAGATATGGTGATTTAGTACAACAAATGTGTACGGTACCATATAAATTGTAGCGCAGCATTAAATGTCAAAAAATGGGACACCTGAAAATGCTTTATACTTAGGACAGTTTTGCCAACCATTCGCACGGAGAACACAGATCAATTGCTTGTAAGTCTCCTGGCTCATTGAGGCAGATGGACATTGCGGACAAATGTCTGTGGAGTACGATCAGTTTAGGCTGGCTGCCACGGGGATTAAGCTACATGTAATGCTGCTCTTTGAATGCATAGGAACCATACACACTTGTGCATAGCTCTACATTAACATAACTATTAATAAACAGTACATGCACACACATTCAGCACACCATCTCGATCAAGGGCGGCACTGCTTACCAATGATGCAACAGACGCAATAAATACATACAAATTGATAAGAATAAAATTCAAAGTTAGATTACTGTAATGGGATTTATAGGGATAGATAATAGATTCCCAAAAAGAGTCATGATCAAGGGAAGCCAACACAATTAAGGAATTAGCGATGCTGTCTATGCCTTACAGCAATCGCCTCATCTTAGGCATTAAGGACGTGACCCAGGTTAAGACACAGGTTGGCATCCTGGAGGTCAAAAGCAGGAGCCCCAAACACACACACAGCTAGGGGAAGTCTCGGTCAAGGGTGGCAATGCCTACCAATGATGCAACAGATCCCACGCTAACTGGCGGTGGCAAGGCTTACCCCACTTCCCCAAAATCAACGGAGCCTGTGATCCCTCATGCCAGATTCCCAAGAACAATGACACTCAGTTGGGCCCGGAAGATAGAGAGAGTTTAAAAGAGATAGGATGGGTGAAGACAGGAATTTCAATATACTGGTTGCTTGGGGATAAGTGATTAAGGTCAATTGTACATTATAGGGTGAAGATACAATAAATAAATAGAAACAGGTGGCATGAATCTGCAACATCTTGATGCATAGATATGGTGATTTAGTACGACAAATGTGTACGGTACCATACTAATTGTAGCGCAGCATTAAATGTCAAAAAATGGGACACCTGAAATTGCTTTATACTTAGGACAGCTTTGCCAACCATTCGCACGGAGAACACAGATCAATTGCTTGTAAGTCTCCTGGCTCATTGAGGCAGATGGACATTGCGGACAAATGTCTGTGGAGTACGATCAGTTTAGGCTGGCTGCCACGGGGATTAAGCTACATGTAATGCTGCTCTTTGAATGCATAGGAACCATACACACTTGTGCATAGCTCTACATGAACATAACTATTAATAAACAGTACATGCACACACATTCAGCACACCATCTTGGTCAAGGGCGGCACTGCTTACCAATGATGCAACAGACGCAATAAATACATACAACAAATTGATAATAATAAAATTCAAAGTTAGATTACTGTGATGGGATTTATAGGGATAGATAATAGATTCCCAAAAAGAGTCATGATCAAGGGAAGCCAACACAATTAAGGAATTAGCGATGCTGTCTATGCCTTACAGCAATCGCCTCATCTTAGGCATTAAGGACGTGACCCAGGTTAAGACACAGGTTGGCATCCTGGAGGTCAAAAGCAGGAGCCCCAAACACACACACAGCTAGGGGAAGTCTCGGTCAAGGGTGGCAATGCCTACCAATGATGCAACAGATCCCACGCTAACTGGCGGTGGCAAGGCTTACCCCACTTCCCCAAAATCAACGGAGCCTGTGAGCCCTCATGCCAGATTCCCATGAACAATGACACTCAGTTGGGCCCGGAAGATAGAGAGAGTTTAAAAGAGATAGGATGGGTGAAGACAGGAATTTAAATATACGGGGTGCTTGGGGATAAGTGATTAAGGTCAATTGTACACTATAGGGTGAAGATACAATAAATAAATAGAAACAGGTGGCATAAATCCGCAACATCTTGATGCATAGATATGGTGATTTAGTACGACAAATGTGTACGATACCATACTAATTGTAGCGCAGCATTAAATGTCAAAAAATGGGACACCTGAAATTGCTTTATACTTAGGACAGCTTTGCCAACCATTCGCACAGAGAACACAGATCAATTGCTTGTAAGTCTCCTGGCTCATTGAGGCAGATGGACATTGCGGACAAATGTCTGTGGAGTACGATCAGTTTAGGCTGGCTGCCACGGGGATTAAGCTACATGTAATGCTGCTCTTTGAATGCATAGGAACCATACACACTTGTGCATAGCTCTACATGAACATAACTATTAATAAACAGTACATGCACACACATTAAGCACACCATCTCGGTCAAAGGCGACACTGCTTACCAATGATGCAACAGACGCAATAAATACATACAAATTGATAAGAATAAAATTCAAAGTTAGATTACTGTAATGGGATTTATAGGGATAGATAATAGATTCCCAAAAAGAGTCATGATCAAGGGAAGCCAACACAATTAAGGAATTAGCGATGCTGTCTATGCCTTACAGCAATCGCCTCATCTTAGGCATTAAGGACGTGACCCAGGTTAAGACACAGGTTGGCATCCTGGAGGTCAAAAGCAGGAGCCCCAAACACACACACAGCTAGGGGAAGTCTCGGTCAAGGGTGGCAATGCCTACCAATGATGCAACAGATCCCACGCTAACTGGCAGTGGCAAGGCTTACCCCACTTCCCCAAAATCAACGGAGCCTGTGATCCCTCATGCCAGATTCCCAAGAACAATGACACTCAGTTGGGCCCGGAAGATAGAGAGAGTTTAAAAGAGATAGGATGGGTGAAGACAGGAATTTCAATATACTGGTTGCTTGGGGATAAGTGATTAAGGTCAATTGTACATTATAGGGTGAAGATACAATAAATAAATAGAAACAGGTGGCATGAATCTGCAACATCTTGATGCATAGATATGGTGATTTAGTACGACAAATGTGTACGGTACCATACTAATTGTAGCGCAGCATTAAATGTCAAAAAATGGGACACCTGAAATTGCTTTATACTTAGGACAGCTTTGCCAACCATTCGCACGGAGAACACAGATCAATTGCTTGTAAGTCTCCTGGCTCATTGAGGCAGATGGACATTGCGGACAAATGTCTGTGGAGTACGATCAGTTTAGGCTGGCTGCCACGGGGATTAAGCTACATGTAATGCTGCTCTTTGAATGCATAGGAACCATACACACTTGTGCATAGCTCTACATGAACATAACTATTAATAAACAGTACATGCACACACATTCAGCACACCATCTTGGTCAAGGGCGGCACTGCTTACCAATGATGCAACAGACGCAATAAATACATACAACAAATTGATAAGAATAAAATTCAAAGTTAGATTACTGTTATCAAATTTATAGGGATAGATAATAGATTCCCAAAAAGAGTCATGATCAAGGGAAGCCAACACAATTAAGGAATTAGCGATGCTGTCTATGCCTTACAGCAATCGCCTCATCTTAGGCATTAAGAACGTGACCCAGGTGAAGACACAGGTTGGCATCCTGGAGGTCAAAAGCAGGAGCCCCAAACACACACACAGCTAGGGGAAGTCTCGGTCAAGGGTGGCAATGCCTACCAATGATGCAACAGATCCCACGCTAACTGGCGGTGGCAAGGCTTACCCCACTTCCCCAAAATCAACGGAGCCTGTGATCCCTCATGCCAGATTCCCAAGAACAATGACACTCAGTTGGGCCCGGAAGATAGAGAGAGTTTAAAAGAGATAGGATGGGTGAAGACAGGAATTTCAATATACTGGTTGCTTGGGGATAAGTGATTAAGGTCAATTGTACATTATAGGGTGAAGATACAATAAATAAATAGAAACAGGTGGCATGAATCTGCAACATCTTGATGCATAGATATGGTGATTTAGTACGACAAATGTGTACGGTACCATACTAATTGTAGCGCAGCATTAAATGTCAAAAAATGGGACACCTGAAATTGCTTTATACTTAGGACAGCTTTGCCAACCATTCGCACGGAGAACACAGATCAATTGCTTGTAAGTCTCCTGGCTCATTGAGGCAGATGGACATTGCGGACAAATGTCTGTGGAGTACGATCAGTTTAGGCTGGCTGCCACGGGGATTAAGCTACATGTAATGCTGCTCTTTGAATGCATAGGAACCATACACACTTGTGCATAGCTCTACATGAACATAACTATTAATAAACAGTACATGCACACACATTCAGCACACCATCTTGGTCAAGGGCGGCACTGCTTACCAATGATGCAACAGACGCAATAAATACATACAACAAATTGATAAGAATAAAATTCAAAGTTAGATTACTGTTATCAAATTTATAGGGATAGATAATAGATTCCCAAAAAGAGTCATGATCAAGGGAAGCCAACACAATTAAGGAATTAGCGATGCTGTCTATGCCTTACAGCAATCGCCTCATCTTAGGCATTAAGAACGTGACCCAGGTGAAGACACAGGTTGGCATCCTGGAGGTCAAAAGCAGGAGCCCCAAACACACACACAGCTAGGGGAAGTCTCGGTCAAGGGTGGCAATGCCTACCAATGATGCAACAGATCCCACGCTAACTGGCGGTGGCAAGGCTTACCCCACTTCCCCAAAATCAACGGAGCCTGTGAGCCCTCATGCCAGATTCCCAAGAACAATGACACTCAGTTGGGCCCGGAAGATAGAGAGAGTTTAAAAGAGATAGGATGGGTGAAGACAGGAAATTAAATATATGGGGTGCTTGGGGATAAGTGATTAAAGTCAATTGTACACTATAGGGTGAAGATACAATAAATAAATAGAAACAGGTGGCATGAATCTGCAACATCTTGATGCATAGATATGGTGATTTAGTACGACAAATGTGTACGGTACCATACTAATTGTAGCGCAGCATTAAATGTCAAAAAATGGGACAAATGAAAATGCTTTATACTTACATGTACTATGTACCGCTACCGCGTAATATATTATAGCATCCTTTTATAAATTATATGCTGGCTCAAAATTTTGGGGGTGCTTGAGCCCCCTCCCCTCCCTTAGTTACTACGGCCTTGCAATGGGAGACTACGTAGGAGGGGGAAGCTTTTTAATCAACACAAAAGATAACGGTGGGCATTAAATAAAGTTTGCGTATTTTAACAAGCCGCTGCAACGGACGCACACAGGAAGAACGGCACGCAGGGGAAGCCACGGGAGGGGAAGTACAGGGAAGGCAAAACCCAAAACACGCACGGAGCCGACGACAGAACACGAACACGCAACTCACTGCAATAGACAGTTCCGCGTATCTCACGGCGACGCCCAACAACGAGCAAAACTGCAACCAGACGCGTTTCGGCGGAGATATTTATATTGGCCCGCACTTGTACCAGTGGCATTTTATTGATCGCGGCGAAGGACTTCCTCTAATTTTGGTTTCTGGAAAGGTCGCCTGACACACGTGACATTCGTTCCGCGTGTAAATTAAAATTATAATGCCACAGAGTAGACCCACCATGACGTAAGCGTTTATATAAAGGCTAATACATTTTTCTGTCGTTTGAGGAACGAATTAGACAGAAAATATGCTCCCAGCAGAATATGGAGGCGTAACCTACTGTACATGCATGTGTTGTGCACGCGTGTACAGTAACATGTAAGCATGTAGATCGATAAAGATGGTTATAAACCAGGGTGTATGTGAATGTGCAACTGTAGGTAGATATCAGGTGATGGGGAGCACATGTTCTGTACAATGAGTCTTCAGCTGGTGGGCGTGCGCATCTGGGCTTGGATATAAGGTTCTACTCTAATATCTACGGTTAGAATCACTCTAGGCGTATTGTGCACAGCCACATGCACTGGCAGAGCTAACCCCACTTTTTTCCCCCCTTTATGAGAAATCAGGCCTAGGTGTACGTACGGCATAGGCGGCCGGCGGGAGGGGGCCAGGGGGCCTGGGCCCCCCCCCCCCCCCCCCCCTCCTTGGGCTATGGCGCCCCATTCCCCCCCACCCCCAATCCCTAAAACTATCGTCAATTACTACAATCCAAAGAGACTACAACATGCGGGGCATAATTTACTAGCGCTCGCGCAAGCGGCATTATCTCTGTTATTAGCAACAATCCAGAGTCAAACGGTTATACGCGCGTAGTAAGCCACGCCCATTTTTGGCGCCCCTCGTGTGTTTGGCCCCTCCCCTCGGTAGATGCTGGGGCCGCCTCTACTACGTGTATGTATAGACCTACCAACTCTCACGATTTGGTCGTGAGACTCACGCTTTTTTGACCTTGATAAAAAGAGCTCATATAAATATAACTCTACAACCAAAACTGTTAGAAGAAGGCAGTAAGAAGACCACGGTAGCTACAGTAAAACAGAACCCGACGCGCGCAGTTAAAATTGATGTAAGTTAGTAGAACACTACTTTTTTCCGAAGTGTGGTCCGGGTACGAGGTGAATCTCACGACGGGCGTTATTGCCAAGTTGGCAGGTCTCATAGGCGGATCCAGGATTTTTGGCTGGGTGGTGACATGAATATTAATGAAGGGAGGGGCACGGTAAATTACAAGCGCATTAACTGCTCATACATGTATACAGCCTCTTTTGAGTAATATAAGTTGGATTCACAAACAGACAATTTAGATTCTAGAATGCTGCTTTGACGTTTCATAACACGCGCCACCGAAAACATAGAAATGAAGTTTAATAAAGTAGGTGGTTAATGAATTAATTAATTACTTAATTAATACTGGACCTTGGAGGGTGGTGCACGGGCACCCTAGGCACCCCCCCCCCCCCCTGGATCCGCCTATGGCCGTCTGGTACACGACGGTGTGCAACTGAAGAAATTAACGGCAAACTCTTCCACGAAGGCATAAATGAATTGTTTGAGCAGCTCTGAACTCGGTTTTTCCCTTTTATAAAGGGTTTTTTCCAGGAGGAGGTGTGCATGGGCCCACTTCCTCTAAATATAGGCTTGTCAATTTTCGCGATTGGTTATGATGGTAGGCCGTATATGACTCAAATCACGCGCTTTCGAATTAGGCTCGTGACTCTTGTTCCAGAATGGTCCATTTGGGATGCTAAGTTGCATTGGCTCTGATTTCTGAAAAGAACCCGTGGCGTTTGACGCGGATAACTCATCGTAGGTCTACATTTAGGGCCGTAGCAGCCGGTCATGCATACGGGCTATAGCCTGACCACTTTTTGCCCGAGGTCCACCTCGAGAAACGACTGAAAACGATATAAAATTGTGAATCGATACATGTATCATAATGTATCACGATATCGAATTTCGAACGCAAGGAACATTACAATTTTTAATCAACAGTCACGTGTTTACAATGAATTTACTGAAGACCCTACTGTAGAAAGTCCGCAATACATATATATTAGTTGATAATTAATATTATACTAAAAATTTATACATTTACAACAATGCTAATGCGTGGTGCTACATGATGCCTAGCATATGATATGGACACAGTTCTTAATTTGGCTCCCACCTGCCTGTAGTTTATCGCTACTTCGCTGGTAACCGATACTAAGTTGATCGCTTGAAGATGTAATCTCGCGGAATGAGCCCTTTTCGACTAATAGCCATGCCATGGGAATAACATTTACGCTCATCGGCCATAATTACCGTGCAGCTATTTGCATAGATCATCGTGCACCATCGTTTTTAAGCGGGTGGCAAACCCTGTGCTTATGTAACAACCCTTTGATGTGGTTGTTCCTAATTCGGTACCTTTCCCATACATTGAGGTATGTTTGCCGAAACGTAAGTCTTCAGTACCAGGATTCATGAAACATTTCCTACGGATAGTACAGTTGTAATCTCCATTAAATTTTCCTATCCAACAGTGTTTAAATTATCTCTCTAGCATGGATAGCCTGTCGACATCAGTCAAGGGAAGTCGATTGTTCCTGTTAAGGTTCCCTTGCTCTACATGCAATTGCAACCCGCTGCTATTTTTTGGTTTCTAATTTTTACATTTGTACATGTGATTTTATAAATCGTACAACTTCCCTAAACGAGCGTTTGGTGCTTTATTTAGCACTGAAGACATAATTTATTTATTTTATTGGGGGTGGGCAGAGAGGCTTTAAAGGGAGTATATATTCAGTTGAGTATACTGATAAAGAGTGTTGTTCGGAACTTTGATCATATACATCATGCAGGGGAAGATTTCATGGCCACATAGCAATTTTGCTGTGTTATCCCTCCTGGGCCTTGTGTTATCCCTCCCCCCTCCTCTGGGACCTTGTCTTATTCCTCCTCCTCCCCCCCCCCCCCCTCCTCCTGGACCTTGTCTTATTCCTCCCCCCTCCTCCTGGACCTTGTGTTATCCCTCCCCTCCTCCTGGACCTTGTGTTATCCCTCCCCCTCCAGTAACATGTCACAATGATGTGTAACGATTTTATTTTCAGTTCAGAACATTAGCTTACTTTGTTTGGAAAGTTTAGTAGCAATGATTGATGTGTACTACATGTACAGTCAGTCACTGTGATATTTATTTAATGTTTAATCTCCAATCGTCCTTGATTAAGGGCCTCTGTCATTAAACAAGGATGATTTCTTCATTCCAGCTAAAGTACGCCTTTAAAATTTACGATGTCATGTTTTGATCTGATAAACTGTATCAGGGTAAACTGGTTTTTTATCGGTGCTCTATCTAGGCAACTGGTTTTCTAGCTCTAAAAGCCTTTGTTCAGGGAGGCCTTCAAACGGATTGGTTAGATTCTGGGCAGCTACTATTTAAGCCCTCCTTCCTAGTGCCATATTGCACACATTTGTCATTGGGAAGGAGAGTGCTTTACTATGGCTACCCAGCATAGTTTATCGCAGCTGACCTGCGAGGTGCTGCGACTTCGCCTCAAAAAAGCCAAACTCTCTACCACGGGGAACAAGGCGACACTGGTGAAAAGGCTCCTTGAGCACGAAGGTTCGCACGATCTCGAGCATCAACAATTGGATGATTCGTCCTCGGGCTCAAGCGACGACCAGGAGTCAAGCGATCGAGCGCTCACCGACCGGCCCGGCGGCCGCGGGTGCTCTCGTGGGCGTGGGGGTCGCGGGCGCTCCCAGGGACCTAGCGGTCTTGGACGCTTGGTGAGGTCTGGCGGTCGGCCGCGTACTCCGAGGAGTGCGGTGGTCGCTCCTCATCTGCGTTGTCCAGTGATCGCGATCGTTCTGGGGGGCCTCGTGATTCCGGACGCCCCGAAGGACCCGGTGGTACCGGTCGTGGACGCTCCCAGAGGCGTAGCGATCCGCCTTGCTCTGCCTCTCCGGATGAGATCCTCCTCCAGCCACGCAGGCAACGCAGACCCCGCCGATGCCGGGCCTCCGACCCAGCTCCAGTCACCCCCCGCGTGCATACGCGAGGCAGAGCTACGGAGAAGCACCCGCCGCACAGTCGACGCAGGGCAGCCTCGCGTTCCCGCAGTCCAACGCCAGCAAGGGATAAGGTTCGCCCACACAACCGACGACCGTCAGCTGGGCAACAGGACTGTGTGGTTACCCCTCCCCTCCTTTCCGCTCCCGCACATGGTAAAGCCCCACCTTTTTTCCCCTGCTCCAGGCCCCGGGATGCCGATGACGGCCATCGTCGCCGGCGAGGTGCAAAGCTGCGCCGGGCTCACCACACGGACAGCAGCTCTCGAAGCGGAAGTAGCAGCAGCTCGTCCTCATCGGACTCCTCTAGCAGCTCGAGTGTCGGAGGTCGAGTAGTCTCGAGGCTTTCTCGGACCCCCCGTTCATCTCCTGTTCAGCAACCCCAGCAAAATACCTCCTAAAGCGAATCCGGCGAGGTAAATTTGTTGCATTTGATAAGCTGTTATTGCCCATGCTAGACGAGACACTCGCGGTGGGACAGGCAGCGAAACGCACGCGGGACTCACGCTCGGCGAAAAGGCGCGTGGTTGACCTCGCGACGTGGTTGGAGGCCTGGAATATTTTCCTCGCCGTGCGCCTGCAGGTATCTCCTTCATCTGCTCTGCAGCTGGCCAAGTATCAACCGATCATGTGCCAGTTGTTTTCATCGTACCCAGTAGGGGTTTGCATAAAATATGACTCCCTATTCCGTCAGGCAGTGGCACGGGACAAATCCCACCTCACCCCCTGGGATCAGGTGAAGGACGATATTCTTCTGTGGTGTGCAACCCGGCACCCCTTTCGGACCCCCAAGCAGCCTAGTGCCAACACCCTGCAATCCTCTGCCACCAATGGAGCAACCAAGGCTACCCAAGGCCGTGTCACCCACACACAGTCAGGGCAGGAAATCTGCAGGAAATTCAATTACGCCTCCTGCACTCGTGCTGAGTGTTCCTTCGCCCACAAGTGCTGGGTCACGGGTTGCCTCGGTGACCACCCTGGCAAGTCCTGCCCTAGAGCTCCTGCGGCTCCAGGGTAAGCTTCACCCCTACACCCCTTTACGATGCTCAGAATTTGAGCGGAGTTTGTCCAATCACCCTGACAAGGCCTGGGTTTCCTGGCTGCTACATAGTATCAAGCATGGCATTTCAATAGGTTTTAATGGCCCCCGAACCCACTTAAATCACATAACCTCATATCTGCATACCAGCACCCTGATATTATCAACTCTGAGCTGTCCAAGGAAATTGCAGCTGGAGGTGTCCTTGGCCCCTTCACGGAGAAGCCTTTTGTCAATCTTCGGACTTCAGGCTTGGGGGCCACACCCAAGAAGAATGGCATGTGGCGTGTCATCCTTCACCTTTCTGCTCCATATGGCATCAGTGTCAACGACGGGATCTCAAAGGAGGAGTTTTCACTCCATTACTCTACCGTTGATGATGCTGTCCGGCTGCTCCTCAAGCATGGTGTTGGTTGCCTCATGGCTAAAGTCGACCTAAAGTCAGCCTTTCGCATGGTTCCAGTCCGGGCCAAAGATTGGGATCTCTTGGGTATGTACTGGCAAGGGAGGTACTATGTCGACACATGTCTACTGTTTGGCCTGCGATCAGCTCCTTACTTGTTTAATCACTTTGCTGAGGCCTTACATTGGATTCTGTCCTCCCAACACAGCGTCGAGGCCATCCACTACTTGGACGATTTTCTTCTGGTTGGCCCAGCAGGTCAACAACAGTGTGCTACCTCTGTACAATCAACCCTCTCAGCATGTGGCAACTTAGGCATCCCAGTGGCCTTTGACTAGCTGGAGGGTCCTGCCACTCAGCTCACCTTCCTAGGCATCACCCTGGACTCCACCACCCAGCAGTTGTCTCTGCCGCTTGACAAACAAGAGGACATCTTACACAGCATTCAAGGCTGGCGCGGACGTCATAAGGCCACCAAGCGGGACTTGCTGTCGTTAATTGGCAAGCTTTCTTTTGCAGCAAAAGTTGTTCCTGCTGGTCGCCTATTTTTGAGACGTCTGATTGACCACTCAACCACGGCCAAGAAGCTCCAACACCACATCAGGATTACAGCGGACGCACGGGAGGACCTTGCCTGGTGGGAGCGCTTCCTCCCTGAGTGGAATGGCGTGGCAATATTCCTTGACCCTGACTGGACCTGTGCCAACACCCTGAACCTGTTTACCGATGCCTCTGGCACCTCAGGTTTTGGGGCTTATTTCAATGGGTCCTGGTTTAGGGGCTCTTGGCTCCCTCACCAGCAACTGGGTGCACGGTCTATTCAGTGGCAGGAACTCTTTGCGATAGTGGCAGCAGCTAAGGTGTGGGGTCCTCGTCTAGCAAAGCGCCGTGTTAGGTTCCACTGTGACAACCAAGCCATTGTGTACGCCTGGTCTGGCCAGTCATCAAAGGATGTGGCAATTATGAAGCTGCTGAGGGAACTCTTTTTCACCGCAGCCAACCACAATTTCTCTGTGCAGCTTGTGCATATACCTGGCCAGCATAACCCTTTGGCTGATGCGCTGTCCCGCAACCTTATATCACGGTTTTTCTCCCTTGCCCCACAGGCAGACCTGCACCCCACCCCTACCCCACCAGAGTTGGCAGACCTCTAGAACACATCCTGAAGCGGCTGGCACGCAAGGCCCTGGCCCCCTCTACCTCATTCACCTATCGAGTGGGTTTTAGACGGTTTCGGTCTTTCTGTAGACAGCAAGGTGCATCACATATGCCAGCCAGTCAGCATATGGTGGCTTTGTTTGCTACACACCTTAGCAACTCCCTCAGCTGGAAGACTATCCGGGTGTATGTGTCTTCCATCACCCACCAGCACCATCTTAACGGCTTCCGTAGCCCTGTTACTGACAACCCCACCTTGCAGTTGGTGTTACGAGGCATTGAGCGGCAACAGTCCCGAATCCAGCCAAGATGTCGTAGACCTATTACGATGCAGGTCCTGGAAAAGCTGATGGAGGGGCTGAGGCATGACCACACTCTGGGCACACATGATCAACTAATGCTACGTGCTGCCATGACCCTTGCCTTCTTTGGGTTTCTGAGAGTTGGGGAGTTTACTACTTCCACTCAACATCCTCCTACCCAGTTCCTGGCCAGAAGGGATATTTCATTGTCAAAAGACCAGATGAAGGTATTCCTCCAATTTTCCAAAACAGACCAGTTGGGGGAAAGGAAGTACAATCACCATAGGGCGCACTGGAGGTGTCTGTTGCCCAGTTCAAGCAATGCTGTCATATTTGGGCCACTGCAAAGCATCAGGGTCTAGACCACTCTTTCACATGAAATCAAGAGGCCCCCTCACAGCTACATTTTTCCGCAACACCCTTCATCGCATTCTCAGAAAGTCTGGGTTCAGCCCGTCTCATTTCAATACTCACAGTTTCCGGATAGGAGCCGCTACTGCAGCTGCAAAAGCTGGCCTTTCTTCCACCGAAATAATGCAACTTGGTCAATGGCGCAGCTCGGCATTTCAAGGCTACATCCGCCACACTCCAGCTCACACAGCTGCGGCAGCTCAGATGGCAGCTGCACCTTGAACAAACACTTTATTGCATTTCACACACAATTGTTTTGTAATTTGCCATGCAAGTTGCCCAGAATTTAACCACCTTACACGTAGAACATTTTGTCTGTCATGCCACTTTGGGGGTACTAACACTTGGGCGGAGCCCTACGGGCTTTCCCTTAAATCTGGCTAGCCCAATCTGGACCAGCGTCCAGATCTGGGATACAGGTTCCAGCTCATGGCCTGCATCATGCTGGACCTGTTTAGCCCGGGATCCCCTTGCATATGGCTAGCCCAGTCTGGACAAGCGTCCAGTTCTGGGACACAGGTTCCAGCTTGTGACAAGCGTCACACTGGACCTGTATAGCCTTGGGGTAGGGTGCCACCCTATTCCCCCATGGGATACTCCTGCCTGGCCCCCTGTTGTGGCAATCAGTCAAAAATAACCACGGCGCTCGCTGGGTTGGGGCTGTAGCTAATTTATAGTTGTGCCTCTTAGGCTAAAACCAACTGCAAGAGATAGTTAACCTAATACTGTGCATTAGGTAAACCTAATACTGTGCGTTAGGTAAACCTAATACTGTGCATTAGGTAAACCTAATACTGTGCATTAGGTAAACCTAATACTGTGCGTTAGGTATACCCAACGAGAACGTTAGGTAACTCTCGGCCCTTGTAGATTAAAGGATGTAGGCACTTGTATGTACAGTTTTTCTAGCACCAGCATCTCTATCGAGCAGCAGTTCAGAGACACCTCCTACTCAAGCTATAAGATATATTATCTCTGGTTAGCAGTATAAGTCGCTAAAGAAGATCTAGCAGGCCTAACAGTTGTTCAGTGACTTTGCTGATGCATCAACATTCTTGACTGCAGCTTATTTTTCCTGCTACAAGGTTTCGATCTCCCTCTATGAGCTGGCATAACTACCATTCGTAAGGTTCAGGACAGGCCATTCTAACAGCCGTACGTATAAATTCGCAAACCTTACATCAGAAGATAGTGCCCAAGGTAATAGGTTGACTTCAGTGTCTTTTTTTGCATAAGCCGACATGTATTAGGGGCCCACATGTATAGTATGCCCACATATATTGTGGGCCCCCCTGGCCCACATGTACTGTGGGCCCACATGTAGGCCTATAGTAGGCCCGTGTATTGTGGGCCCACAAATTTTGTGGGCCTACGACGCCAACAAGATATGTATTGTAGGCCCAAATGTATTGTGGGAGCACATGTACTGTGGGCCCACATGTATAGTTTGCTCACATATATAGTTACTGTACATGTGTGCCTACTATACATGTATTGCGGGCACCACTGAGGGCCCCCATGTATCGTGGGCCCATTAGTTCAGTAGGCCCAAATTCATTGTCTGCCCGCATTTGTAGTAAGCCCACATGTACAGTAGGCCCACATGTATTGTAGGCCCACATGTGTTGTGGGCCCACATTTACAGAAGGCCCACATGTATAGTAAACCCACATGTACATTAGGCCCACATGTATTGTAGGCCCACATGTATTGTAGGCCCACATGTATAGTAGGCCCACATGTATTCTGGGCCCACATGTACTTTGGGCCCACATGTACTGCCGCAATACATCTTAGCCACAATACATGTGGAATATATTATGGCCTGAAACGCATGTGGGCCCACAACACATGTGGGCTTACTGGGTCTACTGTACATCTGGGCCTACAATACAAATGGGCCCCCAATACATGTGAGCGTACAATACATGTTGGACTACTGAACATGTGGGCCTACTTTACATGTGGGCCCACAGTACCAGTACATGGGGGGCCTACTTTATATGTGTCCAAAGTACATGTGGGCCCACGGTTCATGTGGGCCCACAATACATGTGGGCCTACAATACATGTAGGCCTACTGTATGTCTGGGTCTGCTGTACATGAGGGCCCCAATTCATGTGGGCCTACTATACGTGCGGGCCTACGGTACATGTGGGCCTTCTGTACATGTTTGCCCACAATACATGTGGACCTACTATACAAATGGTCGCACAATACATGTTGGCCCACAGTACATTTGGGACTACTATACATGCATGCCAAAAGATGATATGGCCCACAATACATGTGGGTACACAATACATGTGAGGCTACTATACATATGGGCCCACAATTCCTGTGGGCCCAGAACATATGTGGGCCTATTGTACTTGTGGGCCTATAATACATATGGGCCCACAGAATATGTTAGCCTACTATAGGCCCACAATACATGAGGGCCCCAATTCATGTGGGCCTACTATACGATTGGGCCTACGGTACATGTGGGCCTACTGTACAATAGGCCCAAATGTATTGGGGGCCCACAGTATAGTAGGTTACACGCATTGTGGTCCGACATGTATAGTGGGCCCACATGTACAGTGCGCCCATATGGATAGTACGCGCGCATGTATTGTGGGCCTACATGTATAGTAGGCCTGCATGTATTGTGGGACCTCATGTACTGTGGATCCAAGTTTATAAGTAAGTTAACATGTATTGTGGGCACACATGTATAGTAGGCCAATATGTATGGTGGGCCCACATATATTGTGGGCCCACATGTACTACAAATTATGTGGGCCTACTATGCCCAAAATATGTACAGCAGGCCCACATGTATATACAGTAGGCCCATATGTATTGTAGGCCCACATGTATTGTGGGAGCAGATGTACTGGGAGCCCACATGTACAGTGGCCCATATGGATAGTACGCGCGCATGTATGTTGGGCCCACATGTATAGAAGGCCTGCATGTACTGTGGGACCTCATGTACTGTGGACCCATATGTATAGTAAGTTAACATGTTTTGCGGTCACACATGTACAGTAGGCCCATGTGTATGGTGGGACCACATGTACTGTGGGCCTACATGTATGGTAGGCTCACATGTATTGTGGGCCCACATGTATAGTAGGCCCACATATATTGTGGACATGGTAGGCCCACGTATGTTGTGGGCGTAATAGTCCCACATATATTGTGGGCGTAGTAGGCCCATATATACTGTGGGCATAGTAGGCCTAGATATATTGTGGGCGTAGTAAGCCCACATATATTGTGGGCATACTAGTCCCACATGTACAGCAGGCCCACATGTATTGTGGGCCCATATGTAAAGTAGGCTCACATGTATAATAGGCCCACATGCATTAGAGGCCCACATGGATTGTTGGCCAACATGTATTGTGCGACCACATCTATTGTGGGCCCACATGTTTAGGAGGCCCACATGTACTGTGGGCCCACGTGTATTGTGGGCTACCAAGTAAAGTTGGCCCACAAGTACAGGAGGCTCAGATGTATTCTATGCCCACATGTATTGGGGGCCCACATGTATAGTAAGCCCAGACGTACAGTAGGCCCACATGTATTGCAGGCGACATGTATTGTTGGCCCACATGTACTGTGGGCTAACATGTGTTTCAGACCATAATATATATAATATTTAAATGATAGCCCACTATACATGTGGGCCCACAATGCATGTCGGCCGACAATACAGGTGGGCCTACTATACACATATACCTACAATACATCTTGGCCCACAGTACATGAGGAGTATATTATGGCCTAAAAAACATGTGGGCCCACAGTACAAGTGAAAACACAATACATGAGAGCCTACTGGGCCTACTGTACATCTGGGCCTACTATACATGTGGGCCCCCAACACATGCGGGCCTACAATACATGTGGGCCTACAAAATGTGTGGGCCTACTGAACATGTGGGTCTACTTTACATGTGGGCCCACATTACATGTGGACCCAAAGTACATGGGGGTCCTACTATGTATGTGTGTCCAAAATACATGTGGGCCCACAGTACATGTGGGCCCACAATACATGTGGACCTACTATACATGTGGGCCTACTGTTAATGTGGGCCCTCTCCATGTGGGCCTACTGTACATGTGGGCTCTCAGTACATGTGGGCCCACAGTACATGTGGGCCCACAACACATGTGGGCCTACAATACATGTGGGTGCCTAATAGTTGTGTTCCTACAATACCGGTTGGCCTGCTGTACGTCTTGGTCTGCTGTACATGTAGGCCCCAATACATGTGGTTCTACTATACATGTGGGCCTACTGTACATGTGGGCACAAAATATTGGGGGCCCACATGTATAGTAGGCCCATACGTACAGTAGGCCCACATGTATTGTAGGCCCACATGTATTGTGGGCCCACATGCACTGTGGGCCCACATGTGTTTTAGACCACAATATACATAATCTTTACTTGTCAGCCCACAATACACGTGGGCCCACAGTACATATGGGCCTACTATACATGTGGCTGAACAATACATGTGGGCCTACACAACAGGTGGGCCTACTATACACCACATCTATTGTGGGCCCACATGTTTAGAAGGCCCACATGTACTGTGGGCCCACGTGTATTGTGGGCTAACAAGTAAAGTTGGCCCACAAGTACAGGAGGCTCAGATGTACTGTATGCCCACATGTATTGGGGGCCCACATGTATAGTAGGCCCAGACGTACAGTAGGCCCACATGTATTGTAGGCCCACATGTATTGTGGGCCCACATGCACTGTGGGCCCACATGTGTTTTAGAAAACAATATATATAATCTTTACTTGTCAGCCCACAATACACGTGGGCCCACAGTACATATGGGCCTACTATACATGTGGGCGAACAATACATGTGGGCCTACACAACAGGTGGGCCTACTATACACCACATCTATTGTGGGCCCACATGCTTAGAAGGCCCACATGTACTGTGGGCCCACGTGTATTGTGGGCTAACAAGTAAAGTTGGCCCACAAGTACAGGGTACAGGAGGCTCAGATGTACTGTAAGCCCACATGTACTGGGGGCCCACATGTATAGTAGGCCCAGACGTACAGTAGGCCCACATTTATTGTAGGCCCACTCGTATTGTGGGCCCACATGTACTGTGGGCTAACATGTGTTTTAGACCATAATATATATAATATTTAATTGTTAGCCCACAATACAAGTGGACGTACTATACATGTGGGCCCACAATACATGTGGGCCTACAATTCAGGAGGGCCTACTATACACGTACACCCATTATACATCTTGGCCCACAGTACGTGAGGAATATATTATGACCTAAAACACATGTGGGCCCACAGTACATGTGAGACCACAGTACATGAAGGCCTACTGGGCCTACTGTACATCTGGGCCTACTATACATGTGGGCCCCCAATACATGTGGGCTTACAATACATGTGGGCCTACAAAACATGTGGGCCTACAGAACATGTGGGTCTACTTTACATGTGGGCCCACATTACATGTGGGCCCACAGTACATGGGGGGCCTACTATAAGTGTGTGTCCAAAGTACGTGTGGGCCCACAGTACATGTGGGCCCACAATACATGTGGACCTACTATACATTTGGGCCTTCTGTTCATGTGGGCCCACAGTACATGTGGGCCCACAATACATGTGGGCCTACTGTACATGTGGGCTCTCAGTACATGTGGGCCCACAGTAAATGTGGGCCCACAACACTTGTGGGCCAACAATACATGTGGGTGCCTAATAGTTGTGTTCCTACAATACCGGTTGGCCTGCTGTACGTCTTGGTCTGCAGTACATGTGGGCCCCAATTCATGTGGTTCTACTATACATGTGGGCCTACTGTACATGTGGGCACAAAATACATGTGGAACCACAGTACTTACATGTGGGCCTACTGGGTCTACTGTACATCTGGGCCTACTTTACAGTGGGCCCCCAATACTTGTGGGCCTACAATACATGTTGGACTACTGAACTTGTGGGCCTAATTTACATGTGGGCCCACAGTACCAGTACATGGGGGGCCTACTATATATGTGTCCAAAATACATGTGGGCCCACGGTTCATGTGGGCCCACAATACATGTGGGCCTACCATACATGTAGGCCTACTGTATGTCTGGGTCTGCTGTACATGAGGGCCCCAATTCATGTGGGCCTACTATATGTGTGGGCCTACGGTACATGTGGGCCTATTGTACACGTGGGCCCACAGTATTTGTTGGCCCACAATACATGTGGGCCTTCTATACATAGGGGAACCTAGTACATGTCATGTGGGCTTGCAATACATGGCGGCCCATAATACATGTCGCTGTACAATACATGTGGGCCTACTTTACCTGTTTGCCTACAATACATATGGACCTACTATACATATGGTTGCACAATACATGTTGGCCCACAGTACATTTGGGACTACTATACATGCGTGCCCATAGAAGATATGGCCCAGTGTACATGTGGGTACACAATACATGTGAAGCTACTATACATATGGGCCCGCAATTCCTGTGGGCCCAGAACATATGGGGGCCTATTGTACTTGTGGGCCTATAATACATGTGGGCCCACAGTACATGTTAGCCTACTATACATGTAGGCCCACAATACATGAGGGCCCCAATTCATGTGGGCCTACTATACATGTGAGCCTACGGAACATGACACAATCCATCATCGAGAAAAAACATCAGTGGGGGGGGGGACAAATGTTAAGTTGAAACTTTTAGGAGGACTTTATACCAAGCGAGCCAATTCTGTGAATGGGTTGTGTAACTTGTTATCCCTTCATTGCCAAGAGGGGCAAAAATATGGGAGGTGTGGGGCACTCCCGCCCCATCATTGAAACTATGTTGGTGTGTAGGGTCATTGGGAATGTGCACACTGTTGCTAGTGTGTACTGGTATGTGGTTGGTGGAGAATATGAGTTGGGTGTGTATGCTGATGGGGTCATATAGTTGTGTTATGCTGGGAGTGTACGCTCATGTTGGGGGTGAAAAATGTTATTTGATGTGTTGGGTGAGTAATATAGAATTCTGAGTGTGACTGTGTTTTGAGTCATGGGCACCCCCCCCCATTTTGAGACTCAATGGCGTCCCACCCCCAACCCCTTGTAATAAATGCTTGTTAAATAATTTAACCCCTGCCCCAGTATTGATTTCTACTTACATGCGCCTCCCCCCTGCCCACCTCCCTACATAGGCGGCGCTGACGCTACGGCAAGTACAGCGAACGCCGTAGCACCTTTTATGTTACACCCCTGCTCATATATTGAAGACCCTCTTTCCACCCCCCCCCCCCCAGTCCGCCGTATCACTTTTTTAATTTTTATTGCTCCGCTGCCACTGCCCTATAATTGGTGCCCCTCCCCTCACCTCTGCCCCCCCCCCCCCCCCCCCCCTTCTAGAAAAGCTGGGGGCACCCATGGGAGTGCACACTTGTTAGTATCTGTGGGTTATGTGTGTGATGGTGAGTATAATACTGTGCAGGACAACATTAACTCACCTGTATGCTTGATCACACGGTGGCCATGTTGCCTGAAGTCATACTAGCTGATGTTTCCCAGGAGATAAAGCCAGTATGCTAAAACCCAAGCACCGTACAATGGTAGATGTAAAGAGCACAGCATACATGTATATACAAATTTATGCACCCCAAGAAGCCACAAGACACATAAGCAAAAAGGATACTCAAGCATTCAATAATTTGAGACTCACCGTTCCTTTCATATACATGTAGCACGGACCACCCCTATTAGGCCCATACGAATATGCGCTCCTAACTTTTAATACGGCTATTTTCAGACAGTACAATACGAACAGGTTGATATCAAAGGATGAGGTCATGATTGTGGCAGTTCCTGAATTATGGGGGGAGCAAATTGATTGGCTGGAAGGAGTACAGTATGCGATCGCAGTCCCCGGCCCCAGTGGCGTATTTAGGGGGGGGCTCAGGGGGCTAAGGCACCCCCCTCCGACCCAAGAATGAATATAATTAAAATAATCAAATAACTGATGAGTACGCTCATAATTTCCCTTCGCTGGCATATATATTTCCTGTCGGTTGAAAGGATTGAATTAGACAGGAAATAAGCTCCTGTCTAAATATAGCCTGAATGGCGATTGGTTGGAAGGGTGAAACACGTGGTCGGAGGGTTGATAAGGGAGTGAAGGGGTTATTGAGTCATTCTAGGCATTCTAAACGCACGTGGTGTGGCTTGCAGTTTTTTATGGAGGAGGCTCGGGTCTCGGCGCAAGGAGGGACGAGCAACCCGTTGGAGACCATACTGGCCGCCATTACAAGTTCGCAGCGGGAAACACGTGAGCTGCGAGCGGAACTGAGGGCGGCACAGGAGGAAGCGGCGGAGAGGGCAGCGAGGAAATCGGAGAAGCCGTACCATTTCCAGAAGAAGGCTCACGAAGATCAGGCCTTTTTCAATGAGAACGTAACGGATCACATCCTCGAGGCGGAGTCACAGCTGTCGCGCGCGGCTAGGCTCGTGGCCGACGGTCCAGCTAAAGTCGCCTTGGAGAAAGCCAAGCAGAGCCTGAAGCTCGGTAAGGACGCGCTGTCGCATAGGCAGAAATTGATTAAGTTGGCCGATCGTTCGGATTTTGGTTGGGCGGTGGTCACCGAGTACGAGGCTGACGCGTTGGCAGTCGACTCGGATGACGAGAAAAGGCTGGATAGGGCAGAAAGGGCGGCGGAGCGCAGGGCCAATGCGAAGAAAAGGAAGTCGGAAGATGCTGAGAGGGGGAAGAAGATGGAGCATGAGGCGCAAGACAGAGCTAGGGCAGCGGCGCGGTGGAGTGGAGCGGGAGTGGTGGCGGGAGCAGGAGCGCTCGGGAAGCCAGCGTTGCCTCGGGGTTCCGGCCCGGTGGTGTGCTATGGGTGCGGCGAGGCAGGTCACTTCAAGCGTGAATGCCCTAAGAAGTCGGTGGTTGTGTATCCTTTGGTAGTAGAAAACAGTGGGGGTATATGTGGGGATACCAGTGCACTTGGGGTGGGGGGTTCAGCTGCCCCTGATCAGGAAGCAGCACATGGTGAGGGTTTATCACCTGTTGTGTTGCAGGATGAGTTGTCCCTTGAGGTGTCACATACTGTTGAGTTGTCACCTGAGGCGGGGACTGATGGGGATGAGTTAGCATGTACGCAGAGGTGCTGGGAGTATGAGGAAGTGGAGAAGAATAGTATGGCTGTTAAGGGCAGGTTAAGGCAGCATGTGGAGTATTGGGTAGAAGAGCTTCATGCTACACAATGGATCATTGACATGATTAGAGACGGGTACATGTTGCCATTCCATGTGGAACCGCCAGCTTATAGAAGGGGCAATAAAAATACAGCCTACGCTAATAGCGTGTTTGTATGCAAGGCAGTAGCAGACTTGGTGGGAGGAGGGTTTGTGGAGGAGGTAACTGAACAGCCATTCATATGTGGATGCATTTACGGTGGAGTGGGGTGGTGGGGAGAACAACTGGTGGTGTCCACCGCCATCATTAGTGGTGAGGGTGATGAAGCACGCTGAAGTGTGTCATGCTAGTGGTACACTTGTAGTGCCATGCTGGGAGTCAGCTCCCTTTTGGCCTTTGTTGTGCACTAATGGCATGGGTTATGCATCTTTTGTAGTAGATGTAAGAATGGTACCTGCATGTACGCTGCAGGGGAGATCGGGTGGTAATTTGTGTGGAGAGTGCAGGCCTAGCGATCGTCTGCTGGCCTTGAGGGTGGGTTTTTAGTATGACCCTGTGTCCCTGTAAGAGGCAGTTTGGTCTTAGTTGTCACTATGTTTCAAGCTTTCAGCCAGTGTGGTAATATGTTGCCGGGGGCAGGATTGTGTTTTTTTGTTCGACCAGTGTGGTCTTGTGTCTGCCGGGGGCAGGATTGTGTTTTTGTTCGACCTGTGTGGTCTTGTGTCTGCCGGGGGGCAGGATTGGTCTGCATTCGACCAGTGTGGTCTTGTGTCTGCCGGGGGCAGGATTGCATTTTGTTCGACCAGTGTGGTCTTGTGTCTGCCGGGGGGCAGGATTGTCTGCATTCGACCAGTGTGGTCTTGTGTCTGCCGGGGGGCAGGATTGTCTGCATTCGACCAGTGTGGTCTTGTGTCTGCCGGGGGGCAGGATTGTCTGCATTCGACCAGTGTGGTCTTGTGTCTGCCGGGGGCAGGATTGCATTTTGTTCGACCAGTGTGGTCATTGTGTCTGCTGGGGGCAGGATTGTGTTTTGTCCGACCAGTGTGGTCTTGTGTCTGCCGGGGGCAGGATTGTCTGCATTCGACCAGTGTGGTCATTGTGGCTGCCAGGGAGCAGGATTGTGTGTCATTGACCAGTGTGGTCAATGTGGCTGCCGGAGAGCAGTGACAGGCCCAGGGGGCCTAGGTTTGACCATGGGTCAAACAGAACCCAGGGGGCCAGGTCAACGATGGTTGGACCGTGTGGCCCAAGAGGGTTGGCTTGGTGTAGCCTGGCTGTGCGGGTCAGGGTAGTCTATTGGATTCACTTCTCTTGTTTTCCCATGGTAGATTTGGAAGCGGCAGGGGTTTGGTCGCAACTTGCAGATTTGAAGGACCCGGAGTTGCAGCGGTTGGCAAGGGAGGTCCCGGATACGCTGCTTAGCGGGAAGGCCGATAGTACAGTGAGAAAGTACATTGGTGCCTTCCAGAGATGGAAGCTTTGGGCAGAAGCCAGGCAGGGCGTTCCGAGTTTCCCTGCTCAGGAGGCTCACATAGTCCTCTACCTTCAACATCTTAGCCAGTCCGTGCAGTCAAAATCGGCAATAGAGGAGGCAGTGAATGCACTTTCCTGGCTACATCAGGTATCAGGGCTACCACCGGTGAGCAGTCTACCTTTGGTGCAGGCTGCTCTGGCAGGACATAGGCGTTTGTTAGCACAGCCGAAGGTGAGGAAGGAGCCGGTGACAGCGGAAATGCTGAAGGCGATGGTGGTGGCTGCAGGACCCGAACCTTCCTTGTCGGAGGTCAGGTTGCTAGCTATTTGTTTGGTGGGGTTTGCGGGTTTTATGAGGTGCGAAGAGTTGCTGAAGCTGGAGTGCGCGGACGTGAAGTTTAAGGAGGAGGGTATGGTGTTGAGTATACGATCCAGTAAAACAGATCAGTTTAGAGAGGGTGACTCATTGCTGGTGGGGAGAACAGGTGCTATTACGTGCCCGGTGCAGATGATGGAGAGATATTTTCGTATGGGTCACCTGAATGGAGAGTCGCAGATTTTCAGGGCTATCGTCAACTCCAAGGGTGGGGAGACGCTGCGCAAGTCTGGTGGGCTGAGCTACTCCAGGCTGAGGGAGCTGCTGCTGGCGAAGATTGCTATGTTGGGTATGGACCCGCTGCAGTTTGGTATGCATAGTTTAAGGGCGGGGGGTGCAACGGCTGCAGCTAATGCTGGGGTGCCTGATCGGCTGTTTAAGCGGCACGGCCGATGGCGGTCCGAGTCAGCTAAGGACGGCTACGTCAAGGACTCGGTGGACAGTCGTCTATCTGTGTCTAAGAGTTTGGGGATTTAACTATGCTTGCTTTGCTGTCGTTGTGTGCCTATGTTGTAATGTGCTGCGACGTGCGAATAGATGCTGGCACCAAATGTTGGTCAAGTGGGAAGGGTGATTACCATGTAGGGCATGTGACAGGAGATATATTTCCTGTCGGTTGAAAGGATTGAATTAGACAGGAAATAAGCTCCTGTCTAAATATAGCCTGAATGGCGATTGGTTGGAAGGGTGAAACACGTGGTCGGAGGGTTGATAAGGGAGTGAAGGGGTTATTGAGTCATTCTAGGCATTCTAAACGCACGTGGTGTGGCTTGCAGTTTTTTCCCCTTGTATTGTCGAGCACTTGCAGGTGATCCTTGACAGACATAAAGCTGATGGAGGGAATCTGACGAGGAGGAGCTGTTTGTTGTTGTATCTGTGTGTATGTGGGAGAGCAGTTTAGCTAGGAAGGTTTTTGCCCCAAATGGTGGAATTTTTTCCTTCAGAAGGTTTTTTCCAAGATCAGGTGTGGGCTCACCTGTTCTAAATATAGTTAGCTAGGTTTTCTTTATGCCCACTGCTCTTGTGTGTGTGTTATGTGTGTTATGTGTCTGGTTATTGGGTTATTGGGTTCTGCTGGACAATCAGGATGGTGGTTCGGCATTGGATGACTGCGGTGTGATGTCAGGACTGAGTGGTTGAAGATTGAGTGGCCGATCAGTTGTGTATATGTTTATGCGTTATTGGTGGTTTCTATGTTGTAATGTGCTGCGACGTGCGAATAGATGCTGGCACCAAATGTTGGTCAAGTGGGAAGGGTGATTACCATGTAGGGCATGTGACAGGAGATACGTACGCTTTAGCGCGGTAATTTAATTCAATTCACTTCTATTATTAACATCACTATATAAGATTACCGTAAAGTCCACTCTGCCCCCACCGAAAAAAATGTCTCGTGTTTAAACGAGCGTATCTTCGTAATCATGAACGCAGCTGCATGCGTGCCGTTCTTTAAAATCCTGTTGCCTGGAGTACCAGCTCTTTCCTGAAATGCTAAACAGGATGTCGGGAAGCGTTAACGATTACGAAGATGCGCTAGTTTAAAACACGAGACATTTTTTCGTTGGAACATGTATATACGTAGTTGGATTCCGTTGACTGTAAGTCGTCCAGCAGCTGAAAAGCGCATTTTAGTTACTACTTCGTCAACCACTTGAAGCCAGGTGCTGATTACATGCACTTTTACAATATAAATGGCTCTAAATTTATCCTTGGCATGGATACAATTCAGAAGTTTGCAGATCTTCCATCAGCAGATTGTACCCACAGTATTTTAAAGCTGCATTGCTGGCAAATGCCAGAGCGCTTATCGGTATTCACAACATACTCAGCGGATCATTTAGTGTGTTAATGCACTCCGGCTTCGGCGGCTTCTGGATATATATGCATGCACCCTATTAGTGTATGCGCTCGGCGCCATCCTTGGCGATTGCAGACATTCTTGCCGATTGAGCCGTTGTATTTCTGTTAAACTATACTGCTGAGTGGGCGTGGTTGCAAAAAATTTTGCGCGCGCTTCGCGCGCTATCCGTTCGGCACCCCCCTCCTTCAATTTCTGGATACGCGCCTGCGGCCCCCATAGGTGTCAGCGCGTTAGGTTACAACTAGCGAACGTGGCGTGTACTATATGTAAGCATAGTACTGATGCATATCCGCCACTTCTGTAACAGTAACAATGTGTCATTCTGCACTTAGTAACAATCCGCAATTGTACATAACCCACCTTTACAAAAATGTCTATGTGCTAATTGATGCGCATCCACCCCTCGTCGGATGGGGTGGGGCTGGCCTGGATACATGCACGAGTTTATTAACGAAATGCTAGTTATTGAAACTAACGGCATGTTGAAATTATAATTACCTGCGATAGTAATTAAATTTTTGTCTTGATTTTTGTATAACGTTGCATACTTACAACGCAATGAAAAATAAAATTCGAATTCAGCCCAATGTTTAGTATTTTTTGAGTTTATTTAGAATTCAATTTGCAAGATGACCGCCGATTTATGGGCCATTTCTCCATATGACCTCTGGCCCCAGCCCCGTGGGGAATTTGGCCCCCATCCGTACTGGGGGCCTCCTGGAGCTCGGCCGTATAGTAGGCGGCGAGGAAGGGGGAGGGGTGGACTTCACCTTGTGTCGAAAAATACGTATATTTATTATAAATTTATAATTACAACTAATGTTTTTTGAATGCTATATAGCAGGGCTACCGTTTGCGCCGTATCGATCTTCCGACCAAGTTAAAACAGTTTAGTTAAGAGCATGCATGTGATTGCGCAGGGATGAATACTTCCTCGCCATGCCACCAAAATGTCACGGTCCAGGGTAAGCCCAGTACAAGTACGCACGGCCAGCGCAATAGCACAGCTGAATACTTCTCAACTTATCCAACTCAAGCACAACAAAAGCCGTCACACACACCAATACATGTTCTTTTATACACCTAACGTCTGTATAGCCCTGCGGCCAGTCAAACAATGCACATAAAAGAAGTAGCCTTCCAGACTCCTCGACGGTGCTGGGCCTCCTGCGAAAGGAACCAATCAACACCTATATTCAGGGTATTCAGGCCATTGAGCTCCAGAAGGGCTGTTTCCCATGCAGTCCTTCACACTCCTCCCTCCTTCTTCAGCAGCAACCTCGTTTGCTGCGTCGTCACCCGAGGGCATCCTCGATAGACCATCCGCATTTCCGTTGCTAGGTCCCTTGTAATACATGCTTATAATTTTAGCTTATTACCACAGGCGGACCTACATGTACAGCGCCTAGCATAAAAATGTGCGAAACAAGATATAAAAATTTATTTAAAATAAAATTGGTGATGTAGGATTTGTAGATAGCAATTGAGTAAAAAGTAAGGAAACAAGGAATTACAGATATTAGGCATTCATTTAATTATAAATATTACAGACCTACATTATTTAGCAAATCTACCCCCTTGAAATTCTGTGCTAAATGTAGGTCTGTAATATTTATAATTAAATGAATGCCTAATATCTGTAATTCCTTGTTCGTTTCTTTTTACTCAATTGCTATCTACAAATCCTACATCACCAATTTTATTTTAATTAAATTTTTATATCTTGTCTATAAATGTAGCCTAGATAATGATTAGATGGTACCCAGAGAATAATTAAATGGTCTGCAGAGAGAGAAGTGATGCTGTCAAAAGAAGGGAGACATTGGAGACCTCCACGGCCTCCATCTCCAAGGACCTGCAGCAGGCCACGACGAGGTGGTCACACCAGTGATCATTAAATAAAGCAATGATCACACACACACACACACACACACACACACACACAGGTGCGAGTCTCTTAGCGAAGCTCTTCAGAGCAGGGACTTGGCCCTTACTGATGCTGCAAAAAGCCTCAGTGATACGATGATGTCCCTGAAGCACAAGGACTAGAAGACTAAGCACCTCGAAGGACAGCTGAACCAATATGAGAGCGAGAAGCAGCTGAGGGCCAGACAGCTGGAGGAGATGATGAAAGCAATGCAAAAGCTTACAAGGTGATTGCCCGGATGGTGATGGTGGGTGTGGTCACAATTCCACTGAAGCAGCGATTAGGAAGGTATGGTAATGGCATTATGTAGTGTCCTAGTCACTCGTTTAAGCCGCTACAAGAGAGGTGAACATCTCGCTGCGTGACTGACTCAAAAAGTGATCATTGTTTCACGCGCATGCGCTAACATATTACAATTGACACACACACACAATATATTACATTTCCCCCTCCCTAAAGTTCAACCCCTTCTAATGTCCTAACATATTACATATACTACAGCATGAGTTTAATGACCATTAATAACCATAATAGTCTGGAGGCTTCCTCACTCTTGTCGACCGACGCACTGGTGCTGAAATAGGCACTTGTGGCTGTGGTATATCATTGTCCTCTGCACTCGCTACAGGAATACCAACAGTAGATGGAATAGAGGGAGGTACTTCAGGGGGAGCTTGAACACAAGGCTCCGATGAAGATGAATCAACAGTAGGAACAGCTCTTTCGTCAGAAGAACTTGGTGAAACCACAGGGGCACTTGACGGACCTGATGTAATGTCATTAGGGTTGTCCACATAGACATCATCACTAGCGTCTACTTGAGAGTTGTGGCGGGCCCTCAGATGGTCTATATGTCTGCGGACTACTCCACTTCCAATCTTAACAGTATAGGAGAGAGGCCCGGTAACAGTGACAATGACTCCTGGAATCCACTTCTTGGGAAAACAAAAATCCCGAACGTATACTAGGTCACCTTCAACAAACTTGCGCTCACTGATACCCCGAGTATCATGATCCTGCTTCTGCGCGGCTTGGCGAGACTCCACTCGAACAGCCAGGTCAGGATGCAAAATGTCAAGTCGGGAACGAGGGCGACGACCCAACAAAAGTTCAGCCGGTGACGAACCTGTGGTACTGTGAGGAGTCAACCGGTACTTAAACAAGAAACAAGATAGTTTTGTTTCAATAGATCCTAGCTTTTGGTGTAGAAGACCCTGTTTGAAAGTCTGAACGGCTCTTTCGGCTAAACCGTTTGTCGAGGGATGATAGGGGGCAGACTTGACATGGATGATACCATTCTGACTCGTAAACAATCTGAACTCTTCACTCACGAAAGCCGGCCCATTGTCTGTTACTATCTTCCGTGGTACCCCATGAATCGCAAATATGCTCTTCAAACGCTCAATAGTAGGTACCGCTGATATCGACTTCATAAGGTGAACCTCGAGCCACTTTGAGTGGGCATCAATCAACACCAAAAACATATGTCCCATGAATGGCCCTGCAAAATCAATATGCAACCGAGACCAGGGTTCTTGGGGCCATTCCCATGGATGGAGAGGAGCCACTGGTGGCAGGAATCGAGATGACTGACAAGTGTCGCATTGCTTGACTACGTCCTCTATCTCTTTATCCATATTGGGCCACCACACATATCCTCGAGCTAAGCCTTTCATCTTATTAATCCCTGGGTGCGATTCATGCAATTCTGCCAAGACTTGTTGCCTGCCCTGCGGTGGAATGATAACTCTAGCTCCCCACAACAAACAACCATCCAAAACGCTCAACTCATTCTTTCTCTGCTGATAGGAGCTCAAATCATCACCTAGATTTCCGCCAGGCCACCCACTCTTAACAAATCCTCGAACTCTCGACAGAACTGGGTCTCTGTCCGTCCAACCCCTAATTTGGCTAACCGTAATAGGAATGGTTGAGAGTAAGTCAAGCAAGGTAAGAACATCCCCAGGAGTGGATACGCAACTAATGGATTGTGGGCTGGGCAGACGGCTGAAGGCATCAGCATTGGCATGTTGAGCTCCAGACTTGTATCTGATTGAGTATTGGTACGTGCTAAGTGCTAAAGCCCACCTCTGTATTCTAGATGAGGCCATAGGTGGTATACCCCTATGTTCTCCAAATAAATAGATAAGTGGTTTATGGTCAGAAAAGATTGTAAAAGGACGACCATACAAGTACTGATGAAATTTGGAAACACCAAAGTATATAGCCAAAGCTTCCTTATCCAATTGGGAATAACCCTTTTCAGCAGGTGACAAGGTACGTGAAACAAATCCTATAGGTCTCTCCGATCCATCCTCCATTTCGTGGGACAGTACTGCTCCTATCCCGTACGGTGAAGCATCACACGCCAGAAGGATTGGCTTGTGGCTATCATAATGCACCAAAAGAGCTGACGTCTTCAACATGTTTTTCGCAGCAGCAAACGCCTGCTCCTGTTCAGATGTCCAACTCCATTTCTGCTGTTTTCTCAACAATTGGTACAAAGAGGACAGCTTGGAGGCAAGGTTTGGCAAAAACTTGGAATAATAATTAAGCAGTCCCAAGAAAGATTTTAATTCTGTGATATTCTTGGGTGATTGTGCTTCGTTTATTGCCTGAACCTTGGCATCGGTAGGGTGCAAACCTTCTCTATCAATACGATGACCCAAATATTCTACAGACGAAGCCATGAATATACATTTTGCCTTTTTAAGCCGCAACCCACTTTCACCAAGTTTACTTAGAACCTTGTCTAAAGTATGTAAGTGTTCCTCTATCGATGCACCCGTTACCAGAATGTCATCAACGTACACCACTGTGTGATCTATACCCTGTAGCACACATTCCATAGCCCTCTGAAACATGGCTGGGGCCGATGCCACCCCAAAAGGTAATCGGTTGTACTCAAACAGACCTTTATGCGTGTTAATAGTAGTATATGCTTTGGAGGCATCATCTAATCTCATCTGTTGATAAGCATTAGTCAAGTCAATTTTTGAGAATAAGCGGCCCCCTGACAAAGAAGCAAATAAGTCCTCTACTCGAGGAACAGGGTACGATTCTAATTTGGATGCCTGATTCACCGTTAGCTTATAGTCTCCACATATTCTAACTGTCCCATCCTCTTTCACTATTGGCACAATTGGTGCGGCCCAATCCGCAAAAGGCACAGGTCGAATCACCCCAGACGTCTCTAGACGTCTCAACTCCACCTCAATCTTATCCTTTAGGACATAAGGCACGGAACGGGCTTTATAAAACCTTGGACTAACCAGTGGATCAACTGAGAATTTAGCAAAAACTCCCTTCAAGGTCCCCAATTCATCCTGGAACAACACTCTATGCTTCTCCAACAGCTCTTCCAGGTTCTTATTCACCCGTACATTGTGAATCTCCCCCCAATCAATCTTAATAACTTGCAACCAATTCCGGCCCAATAAGTTTGGTCCCTTTGAATTCACTACTAGCAACGGTAAACTTGCTGTTTGAGACTTATATGATACTACCACTTCTGCCACTCCCGCAATAGATAACGGCTCTCCTGTATAGGTGCTTAATCGAGTTGCCGTAGGATGCAACGTTGGCATTCCCTTTTCACACGATCCCCACAAATCCTCAAACATTCTTTTGCTGATTACAGTCATAGCAGCACCCGTATCTAGTTCCATATCAATTCTAGCCCCGTTAATCTCCATGGGTACTATGAATGGCTGCACTTTGGGCAAACCCAACACATTTAATGTCTGTAAAACCTCTTCCTCATTCTCTTCGTCGTTTATTCTATGAGTTTTCTCTACAGCATCTTCTCTCTTGTGAGTAACACCTCTACACACTTTGGCTAAATGCCCGCGTTTCCCACATTGACTACAGATTACTCCCTTAAACCTACAAGATGAGGCATAATGGTTTCCTCCACATCTGTAGCATTCTATTACTTTTTTAGCCTTATCCTTTGGTCTACTTCCTACCGCATTGATCACGGGGGGTACAGTGGTAGGCACAGAGGATTGTAACTCAATTGCATGTTTATTTGCAGATTCCACTGCTAAGGCTATTTGAAATGCCCTTGCGAATGTTAACTCAACCTCTCCTAGTAGGCGCCTCTGAATACGCTCGTCCTTTACCCCGCAAACTAAACGGTCTCTTAATACGTCCTGCAGAGTATCACCAAATGCACAATGTTCTGACAATTGTCTTAAAGCAGCTACAAAATCCGCAATGGACTCCCCTTCTCCCCTTACACGGGAATTAAATTTGAACCGCTGCATAATAACTGAAGGCTTTGGTTGGAGGTGGCTAGCCACTAACTCTACAATCTCCTTATAGGTTTTCTCACCTGGTTTAAGTGGTGTCGACAAATTTCGTATTAGTCGATACGTCGGCGCTCCACATGAACTCAGTAGAACGGCGCGTCGAGTCTCCTGTGTGTCGACTCCATTCGCCACAAAGTAGTGCTCAGCGCGCTCCACGTATGACCCCCACTCTTCTGTCCCTGGCACGAACTCCGGCAAAAACCCGTGTTTCGCCGCCATTTCGTGACAGCAAACAAAAGAGTTGTACTTTACCCTCGTCGCCAAAAATGTAGTGTCCTAGTCACTCGTTTAAGCCGCTACAAGAGAGGTGAACATCTCGCTGCGTGACTGACTCAAAAAGTGATCATTGTTTCACGCGCATGCGCTAACATATTACAATTGACACACACACACAATATATTACACATTAGAGAGTGCCAAAGTGAAGAGTTACCCCCGTTATAGTCAAGACAAAGGTTGGGTGAAGTGATGGGTGACTCAACACATGACTTTGGAAAGCAGGTTATACACGTACCAACATTAGTTCCACTCTCACACCCCCCCCCCCCCCCTTTCCTCCTCCTCCTTCCTCCACAGATTCTTGAGGCTAATGGTAGTTTTTCAGAAGAAAAGAATGTAACCAACCCTGGAGCCATCAATCCCTGTGAGGTATGGTGGCCATTAATTGCCAAAAATCCATTTGAAATTGTGTCATCACTTTCAGCATGTGCTGAAAGTATTTGTAGAAGCCCACCAGTGTGCCCTGTCATGTAAGTCCATGTTGAATGAACAGCTGACCACCAGCAAAGGGAACATTAAGGCTCTCGAGGCAGAGCTGAATGCAGTCTGTCTCCGGCAATGTGATGATGGGCCAAACCTTGTTTAAACTACATCACACCACAACTAACCTTACTCAACTTTAGACATAGCACATCAAGATCTGTTTCAGAAAAGTGGAAATCCAATGTAGACAGCCACATATTGTAGACAGCCATACACACATGTATATATATATAATATATATAATTATATATTATCACTATTGAACGTTTTATTATTTATTGAAAAACAATACAGATATAAAAATGCCAATCATAGAAACTGATATTCCATCTACTCATAATGACCTGTGCGTACAATGAGTCTAAGGAAGTGTAGCATGTGGTGATACCACTTTCAATATAAGTAGCTCGTGTACCTTCCTGCATAACTGGTGATGCAGTCAAGGAGCTGGTCCTGCCTGATATAGGTAGGAGATGCTCCATTACACACTGCTTGGTGCCCAGCACACACGTACTCCACGCTGTAAACCAGCTGGCTCAGGGACAGGTGCAAGTTCACAGGCAGAGAGAACTGTCCACCATCTGACCTATAACACAAGTGATTGACAATGAACCCCTAAATATGCTGCTAATTTAACCACCACCTAACAACGACAGCAGACGTGGACCTTAAAGGGGTAAGTGTTTGAGCCATCATAGACCACAAAACCGTTGGAACGGCTGCACATGTCCTGGTGGTCTTACTTGGCTGCGTCATGAAACACCTGACGAAGGTAAACCATTTTGTAGCTGTCACCTAATCCAACAAAGGAGGTGATGCCGTCACAATCTGTGCAGAGGTATGACCAACAATTAACGAAGGAGCCAAAAAAAAAACAAACACATTCATCCGTACCGTGACAAGGGGAAATTTGCCAAGCAGAGCTAAGTGAGAAGCTAGCGTTGGCTTGCCACTCCCTGCAAAGGAAGGAGATGTGAAACCACCACAGCACACACACACACACATGCACACACACACACACACACACACACACACACACACAAATAAACTCAAAAGAGTTACCAGCTTACCTCTGGGTCCATACAGAAGTATGCTTTACAGTCGCAGAGTAGTGCTGTGTTGAAAGGCATGCATCAGGTCGAGCCCCTCATCAACCACATCACCATGGGCTGCCCCACATGGCAAACTCAAAAGAGTTACCAGCTTACCTCTGGGTCCATACAGGAGTATGCTTTACAGTCGCAGAGTAGTGCTGTGTTGAAAGGCATGCATCAGGTCGAGCCCCTCATCAACCACATCACCATGGGCTGCCCCACACGGCAACAAACATCCTTGAGGAACATAAATGGCTAGTACCTGAGACTATCAAGGCATACAGGACCATAAGTAGCGAGAGGGGGGCGGAGTTAGTATGGAAACTGGGTCAACAAAGGAAGGGAGGAGGGACAACCTATTATTCATACCTGTGTGTGTGTGTGTGTGTGTGTGTGTGTGTGTGTGTGTGTGTGTGTGTTGGCAGCACGTCCATAAGTGCCCTCTGGAAGTCTCCTGCTCCCAGTCTGATGCTCTCTGACCCACCAGCCTCCTGCACGGCGTTGAGCTCTTTGGCCACACCCAAGCAAAATCAGTTTCCACGACGATGACTCAAGTATCTCTCCAGAGCAAAGGATGCGGCTGCCCTCACCACAGCTGCTATCTCTGCCCCACTGTAGCTGGTGGTGTTGGCAGCAAGCTCCCTCAGGTTTATGTCCGACCCAAGCATACCACCAACCGCCATCGAATTGGTGTGGATCTCAAATATCTCGAGATCTCCTTCCTACTTCATCAGGCAGGCCCACCTCAATTTGAACCTCAAACCTGGAGAGGGATCGATACATAACAGCGTTAAGGACCCCCACATAAACGTCTTCATCCTTAGGACCCCACATAGACGTCTTCATTCTTAGGACCCCCACATAGACGTCTTCATTCTTAGGACCCCCACATAGATGTCTTCATTCTTAGGACCCCCCACAGAGATATCTTCATTCTTAGGACCCCACATAGATGTCTTCATTCTTAGGACCCCCACATAGATGTCTTCATTCTTAGGACCCCCACATAGATGTCTTCGCTCTTAGGACCCCCACATCACAAACTTCAACGCATACACATGTATCGGGTGTCACTTGTCCGCCTCACCTCAGTACTCCACATGCACGTGCACAGATACAGTTTGGAGCTTCTCCAAATTGTTTATAGTAAATATTTCCAGAACCCTTATCAGAAAGTTCAGTGAACCACGTCTTGGCATAAACCAGATCTCTCAACTCTATTGCCACTCTTCGCGCCTGTGCAACTCCGAACAAACGCCACTTCTGGTTCTTACTCATATTTCTTTGTAGTCTGTGATGTTCAATCAGTTCATTGGAGTGAAATAGTTAGCAAACCTTATGCATGAAATATCTTGTGTATCTTAGTACACGTCAGCTCTCTTGTCTGAGCTATCCTGTGCTCTAGATCATAAACATGCACTTCGCGTTCTTGAACATTGATGTCAACACACACCCAAAGCATGCATTCAATACGCTGATAGAATGCATATGCGTAAAAACCATCGCATGTAGCCTGCTGCACGTGCTTTTGTTTAGTCTCGAGAGGTCTTTCTAAAGTAGTGATCCTCACACACACACACACACACACAACATGCACACAACACGCACGCACGCATACACATGTATCGGGTGTCATTAGTCCGCCTACTGAGACCGCCTCACCCAATAACTCCACCCCTCATTTCCTTTCTCCGCCCCCAAAACATAGTTGTAGGGGGAAAAAAAAATCCGACACACAGTTGCAATGTTTTTTTGTTTGTTTTCTTTTTCCCCATGGCGGCAACGGCGTTCCATAAACTTTCTCGTTAGAGAATGTTTTTCTTTACTTGTAACAATAAATAACTCATGAAGAACTCGTCATTTAAAAAAGGAAATGCAGTCGTTTGAAATTGGTCACTACAAAATGAAATATATTTCAAATTAGCTGAGGAGTGATTTTTCCATAACGGTACATTTGTACGCAGAAAATTATCGGAGTCGTATGAAATTACGCGTCATAGAGCGTCCGAAATTTGTTCTGATATTACAATTTAGACACACACAATGTGACACACGATATGACAAGTACACACCATCATTTCCCACAACACTTCTGCACTGCTACACGAACAATTTGATCAATAGATGGATCAGATACCCTTAAGCATTCTGAGTTGCGAATATCTCGTATTATAGCCTTCCACTTTTCTGCGTTGTCTGGGTCGACGTTTGGATGAGCAAAATTATTTCGATGTTCTCTAATTGCAAGGATGATCGTCTTGAGTGCCACTAAATCCGTACGGTCTAGATCATAGAGTTTTTTCGATTTCATCACAGCGTCAGAGTTGGGGCTTAAATCCACATCCGACAAATATGAAGAATAATCGTCAATAGCATAGACAACCTTCTTTTCCAGAGCTCGCAACACCTGTGTTACTTCAATTACAAGTGGATCCAGCTTAAGCGCCTCAACCTCTGACTTAAGCGCATCAACTTGCGCTTTAAGTTCTTGCATTTTAAGCTGAAGGCCCTTGTTCTCAATAACAAGACGCTCATTGTCTAAACGAAGCTTCTCATTTATAACTTTTAAAGAGTTGACTTCGTTCCATGCATCACGAGATTCCTTTTCAAATCGAAGCCTATCTGCTTCAATACGATTAAAATGATCGTTACGGGCCCTTAGCTCTATGTTTTCGGCCTGAACTTGCTGAAGCTGTCCCAAAATAGTAGTAAGAGGCGGCCCCAACAGGACGACTTTTCCCGCACCGTTTGTGCTCGTTGTAGCCATTTGCTCTGCAGCTACGGAATTGGTAGCGCTACGATGTATTCCACAAAATGTGTTTCCTTTCTTTGCCTGGTTTTTGCAGTCATCGTACTGACAGTAGTTCCAGTGGCGAGGTGGCCGGGGGGGCAGGGGGGGCAATTGCCCCCCCAGCTGGCCTTAAAAAGGGGGCGCCAAAATGACGATAGGGGCGCACCAGCCGCCAAGCAAATTACACGAAATGTGTTTAATTAAGTTGATTATTTATGTAGTATAGAGTCATAATGCTGGGGACAAATTCATCAATAGCGAACGTCGGCGATCGGAGGAAAGAAGGCGGGATTTCACCCCACGTGATATATATTTATAGCATTTGTTACATAATAGTACGGTTACGTAGGTAAACAATCCAAGTCCAATGGACACTCAAGCACGTGATCAAAATCAATGAATAATAAATTTGGTTGGCAAATTTATTGTCCGTGCCTAAGAAATGGTTTATGTTAGTTGCTGTGCGATTGGTTGTAGTAGTCGCCATGGTCAACGTTCTAGCCTTGGATTTTACCGTTTTACATCTAAGAATCATCCCTGACAACAGAAATGGATAAGGTAGAACTGGTTGGCCGTAGCAGACCGTGGCGTACTAGTATGGTCGGGCTACGCCCAACTACTGGATGCCCATAGTACACTCGCGGATCTGTGATGACTATATATTGTATCTGGTATGTATGTGTCATTCCCATGTGGGATCGAGCGCTTCAGTTTCACTGTGTCAGTTTACGCTCAGGAAAACCTACTGGTAAACATCCGTCGGGTCCCCAGACCCAGCAATGATGTAGACTTCGTCCTGACTGTGTTCTCGTTTAGGAAGCAAGAAAGATTAAACACTTACCCAGCCATGCATGTGCAGTGACCAGAAAGAATAGAACCGTCAGGTCTGGCTTAGCTATCATCCAAGCTTCACGTCACCGTGCAACATCAGCCAGGTGAGCGCTGGCTAGGACTTTGACCCCTATACCAGTGATACCACGCAGTACGAATGCCATTACGTAGACAGAAGACTCGAAGAAATTGTAGGCTTCGAGCTGCTGGCATGAAAGCAGCTGCTCCTGGGTATACGTGCCAGTTCTTTAATGAAAAATATGCCCATACTCTTTCCTAGTTCATTTGTTTGGGTACCAGGCTAACTCTTTCCGTGGCCACAACGACATATCGCGATGGCTGTTAGATTCCAAGTATGGGACACAACAATTTCTGCTTGTAACGACTTTGGCAGCCAGATTTTAGTACGCCGTCCATTAGCATATGTACACACTTGCCAACCAAATTAATAAAACATGATATCGCGTGATCCGCTGGACCTACATTGTATGTATACTTGTAGTTGTAAATAGTTCCGGCCAAAACTTCGGCTTAACTGATGTCATGAGATCTAGTCATCTAGAATTGGCTACGTGTTAATTGCTACCAGTTTTTGCTATTGTTATCGTGCTGCTCGAACAGAGGGCACTGTTTATAGGTGTTGATTGCCTTAGTTTCCAATACAATCTGTGGAAAAATTAGAATGCGCACCACCAAATTTTTTCGCGCGCGAAGCGCGCGCCCCCCATTCATCGACGCGTCAATTAGCCATGTTGAACCCACCCCCTCCTCGCCAAAATCCTGCATCCGCCCCTGTAACGAGATAAGAAATTTTGACAGAAAGGTGGCATGTGTGTTTGTGTGTGTGTGTGCGTGGGGGAGGGCGGCAGTCTGTGTATTTGCTCCCCCAGTGACAGACAAGCCACCTCGCCACTGAGTAGTTCATTCTCGGCGTTTATTCCACCAAGTTCCTCACGTGATCAAATGGTTTACTAACTTTGCTTATTTGCACTTATTACGTACGTCACAGTTGTTTGCGGCTGGATATTAGGTTACAATTAGAACAATACCGTAAATAGTTTTGGAACTATAATCCACACTTCATTATCAATGCTACGTTTTGAGCGAGCCATATCCATCCTTCATATAGGTCAGATATGGGCTAAAAATGGTTCTTTGATCTTGACGTTCATCCCATATGCGCAAGCGCTTTGTTGCGTTTCCTTTAAACGCGCATCATACTTTTACACCATTGCCATAGGGGAGGGGGGTAAGTTCAAGCCTATGAGGCGGACGCCAGGCAAATTCCCAAGGAGGTCAGGACGTAGCATCATCGAGAAGAAGCATCACAATAGGCAAACACATGGTTTAGGACGTGTCACATTTTTTCTTTCAACACACAAATCACGAATGTGTTTTTTATGAATAATCGGCATAGTTTGTTATACAATCCGGTCATAGTAGTTGACTCGATCCGCACAACTATAAGGTCCAGCAACGCTGCAGAGTGTGTGGAAGCCTTTTGGTGGCTACAAGAAAGAGAAAGAGGCCATCGTATAAGTGTACCGAATTTCTGTACTTCTGAATAGCGGGACAGAGCTACAACATATTACAGCTCCACAAATGTATATCAATGGAAGCCACATGATGAAAGCTTACATGTACATATATATATGTGCATATAAAATCTACCCAGATATCAGCCCATGAGAGGTGACACGCATTCACAGGCACATCCAAAAGGTCTCATCACAGATAATAAAATAAAGGGTTGTACCACCGCATCACTCACCTCATGTCCACCGCTGACCAGAAATAGACAAGGATCAAATGCTAGTTGCATAGGAGCCTTTCCAGAAAGAACACTGGAAACCATCACATCTAACCATTCTAACCATAGGTCCTTATGGCTTCTGGAGATGTATTGCATATCAGAGCCACACTTTGATGTTCCCATACACATAAGCAGTCACAGGTCAGTATCTCAATTGCGTATTTACACTGGTAGGATGGATACCTGGGCTCCACATGACCCATGGAATCTTCATGAAGATCTTTGAGCTCTTTCTGTCGTAACTGTGACCCGCAGCTGGTCTTTGTACACATGACCACAACCAGCACATCCAGCTTTTAAGCTTTCTGTACATTCTTGCTTGTAGATTATGAAGGCATAGTGTTATGCAGAGGTCAAAGGTGATCAAACAGGTTGAGAAGGGGAAGCTACAGGATGCAATGATACAATTCCATTATGTCTACTATAAAAACACATACAGAAGAATGAAATAGTCAAAACCACCAGAGCCACTGATAAGGGCTTCAACCATCATGATGCACCCTTTGTCAGTCATTTAAGGCCGAACATCAACAATACTTTAGTGGTGTATTTTTAGGGAACCTCATAAGGTTCTTCAAGCATAGACCACACTTGATGCATACTAGCCATCAAGTATCAACACTTGTACATTAATGGTTACTGCAGCTCAAGAGAAGCGCCCTACACACATGCATCACTAGGTACACATATCACCGTTTGAAGTCTATCAACAAAGCATGGAACATCACTATTGCATGGCCAACCTTAGGGCATCATTCCCAGGCATCTCAATACTAGTACCACTGAAGATGCGTTTCATACCACCACATGGGCAAGGCGTACCCGTGCAGGGTTTGGCCTCCTCGAAGAGCAAGGGGCTGAGTCCAACCACGCCAGGTTTTAATATCTTGCAGAATGTTAAAGCGAAGCCACCTCACGAGTAAAACCTTTAATTGAACACCACAAGTGTACGTGTGTGTAAACGCTATACGCACACTCAACTTTAAACGTATCTACGACCGCCAAGAAAAAATGTGACAATAGTTCCATACGATACGCTGTAAGCACCTTCTGTCTCCTTTGGTTTTCCACTTCTAGTTTGGCCGTAGAATTTGTCCTTCAGGGAGAATAAGCGCTTCAAAGTGGAGATGTCCGTTAAAAGTTTTTCGCTTTTCGCGAGCTATACCACATCTTGGAAACATCACAGCGCCATGTGATTTGGGCAATAAATAGAACAATAGTGGTAATACAGTCCTTGTATGGCTTGTAAATGGCAACAGGACGTGTCGTGTTAACAAGCAGTCTCATGTTTCAAAGGTCGGTGGTTGTCAAGGCTCGTTGCTAGGTCATTACGTGACCATTTCAATATTTCGGGGAACGAGGCTACTGTCCACGATTTGAATGGCCGCAAACATAAGCAAAGTTAGTAAACCATTTGATCACGTGAGGAACTTGGTGAAATAAACACCAAGAATGAACTACTGTCAGTACGATGACTGCAAAAACCAGGCAAAGAAAGGAAACACATTTTGTGGAATACATCGTAGCGCTACCAATTCCGTAGCTGCAGAGCAAATGGCCACAACGAGCACAAACGGTGCGGGAAAAGTCGTCCTGTTGGGGCCGCCTCTTACTACTATTTTGGGACAGCTTCAGCAAGTTCAGGCCGAAAACATAGAGCTAAGGGCCCGTAACGATCATTTTAATCGTATTGAAGCAGATAGGCTTCGATTTGAAAAGGAATCTCGTGATGCATGGAACGAAGTCAACTCTTTAAAAGTTATAAATGAGAAGCTTCGTTTAGACAATGAGCGTCTTGTTATTGAGAACAAGGGCCTTCAGCTTAAAATGCAAGAACTTAAAGCGCAAGTTGATGCGCTTAAGTCAGAGGTTGAGGCGCTTAAGCTGGATCCACTTGTAATTGAAGTAACACAGGTGTTGCGAGCTCTGGAAAAGAAGGTTGTCTATGCTATTGACGATTATTCTTCATATTTGTCGGATGTGGATTTAAGCCCCAACTCTGACGCTGTGATGAAATCGAAAAAACTCTATGATCTAGACCGTACGGATTTAGTGGCACTCAAGACGATCATCCTTGCAATTAGAGAACATCGAAATAATTTTGCTCATCCAAACGTCGACCCAGACAACGCAGAAAAGTGGAAGGCTATAATACGAGATATTCGCAACTCAGAATGCTTAAGGGTATCTGATCCATCTATTGATCAAATTGTTCGTGTAGCAGTGCAGAAGTGTTGTGGGAAATGATGGTGTGTACTTGTCACATCGTGTGTGTCACATTGTGTGTGTCTAAATTGTAATATCAGAACAAATTTCGGACGCTCTATGACGCGTAATTTCATACGACTCATTTTGTAGTGACCAATTTCAAACGACTGCATTTCCTTTTTTAAATGACGAGTTCTTCATGAGTTAATTATTGTTACAAGTAAAGAAAAACATTCTCTAACGAGAAAGTTTATGGAACGCCGTTGCCGCCATGGGGAAAAAGAAAACTAACAAGAAAACATTGCAACTGTGTGTCGGATTTTTTTTTTCCCCTAAAATACAACTATGTTTTGGGGGCGGAGAAAGGAAATGAGAGGTGGAGTTATTGGATGAGGCGGACTAATGACACCCGATACATGTGTATGCGTTGTCTGTGTGTGCGTGCGTGTTGTGTGCATGTTGTGTGTGTGTGTGTGTGTGTGTGTGAGGATCACTACTTTAGAAAGACTGCAACGGTTCTTTTCCTCTCGAGACTAAACAAAAGCACGTGCCCATTAACCAGGTTCCCGCTACTCCGAGTCATGAATATACAATAACCTCCCGTGCCCATGCCACTGTATTAACCTGTACAACTGAAGTACCACCGTTCTTACAAACGTCAGTGGTTCTCTTCTATAATGGACAAGATTCGTTAAGCGATCGAAATGTGTGGGATTCAGCTACCGTCACCATACAAAAAACACGGTACGTATTACCAGTACCGATACGCGCGCACATTATTATGTAGAAATCGTGTCCCTGTCGATTCGATCATACTCTTTGGGTGCCACTCATTGCGTGGCCATTCATAGGCTTACAACCTATACGTCAGAGCCATGATATATAATGCACGGTGTATCAGCTAGGCTATGGGAGAGGCGTGGTCGAGTTAAAGACACGTGCAGCGCAGCATAGATAGTATAATACGTGGATTGGAAACGCTATACCTAAATACGTACGTGACGTCATTTCCCGCGTACAGTCCGTTACTCGTTTTTCGAGGTACTTGAAATTCCCTGGAGTCTTTGTCAGGTGAGTTTTTTTTTCGTGTTTCCAAACGTACTAATACTTCAGATAGCTTTTCTGGCACTACAAATGGAAGGTACGTGTGTTGTATTGTAGTTCTACATACGGTATAGGACAGAAGGCCATAGTTGGGCCGAGTTTTGGTTGTGTACTTTTCCTCATTGAACGTAACAACTCTGCTAGATTTTTTATGGCCTACTACTTGCTGCTGCACAAGATGTATTGCCCTGTGGTATTTTAAAGGCTTGAAAGCCTTCGCATACGAAGTTACATTCAAAAATAGGTGTTTTCTGTACTACAAGTGATCACTTTTTGTGGGATTTTATTCACGAAACATTGTTACATCATTAACTAGAAGCTATTTTAAACTGATCTATAATCATTCTAGAATTGTTTAGTCAGTATTCCATCTATAAATTGTCATTTGTGTCGCAGCTTCTACTGGAAGTTAATTGATTGTCGAACCGGCTCGTTCGTAGTCTCGTACCCAGACCCAAACGTACGTAAGCATTATCGCTTACAGTATTAATAGTACTAAACTTACAGCAAATACACACACATACAGCCATTATACATATCACATAACTTATGAGAATTTTTAACCAATAAATGGTTCAATGCATGATTGAGTAAAGAGCGGCCCCATCCTCAAAGCCCAGGCCACTTCTCCACTTTACTCTGGAACCCCTTAGGCATAAGCTGGCTGCTCTGATGATGGCAAATGAAAGCCTTGCTCTGATGTAGCCACATGTTTGTGCATAAGACTTTTTCCATTTGCTTGCAACACATGTGGCCATTCTCTTCAGGAAGTGCTCTGCTTCCCGGTGAAGAAGTCCATCAACTGAAGTCACAAAGGGTGTAAAAGTACCTCTCCGATCTTCAACTGCTTGCCTGTAAATTCTCTTTTTTTCCTGAGCACCCGATTCAAGAACTGATTCTGGCGAGCGATTGCTGTATGATGGGGCATCTGTATCAATGACCTTGAAGTCAAAGAGCGCCTCTGCCTGAGGTTGCCAAACACCACGCACCCCCAAATCCAGCCTCAACCCTGAGTCATCCACTTGTGTTTCTGCCTCTCTAACGATTGGCTCTCTGACAACCTGTGTCCACACCTGTGCTGCAATATCTCCAATGCAATCTCTGATCTCATTATGTCTCTGGATAACTAGGCCACCAACCTTACAGTCAAGAGCATGTTGCAATGTTAATGAGGCTCCACAACCATCACACTTTGAAGGAAGGTCTGTCGGGTCACGCATATAGCGAACCGCTAACCCATCTCTAAATTGAGCTGGAGACAGGTCAAAGTGACAGGTAGCGATTGGAAGGACAGATAACCATGCCGATGTTTTGCCGGAGATAGCTCTTTTAATGGCTCTTTTTCGCTTTGATGTGAACTGCATTAAAATACTGTCAAGTGCAGATTGGTAAGTCTGTTCCTTGGTGGTAACATGGTGTTTTCTAGCATCCCAAAGAGTATCTAAATGTTGTACTGGATCAAAGACATCAACTCCTTTCACTGCTTCAACTAACACTTTAGTTCCTTGTCTGGATGTCTGGTAAGCTAAAGTTGCTGTCTTAGTGGGGTCAAAAATCCCTAGTCCTGCTAGAGATGTTGGTAAAGCAAACAAAGCCTCCTCTGCTTCAGTGACACCTGCACCAAGCATAGCTGGAAAGAATTGCTTCTTGATTTTCTCATTGAGTGGTGTAAAAGCATCTGCACAGTCTGGTACAACTCTCTGGAGGAAGTCCCATTCACACTGCAAAGACTTTGTCAAAGATGCAAATGCAGCCTGGGGTGCCTTGATAGCAGCTTGGGACAATTTATCCACACAGTCTACCCAAACATCAACCTTTTCTCTGACAAATTGCACACAAAATTCCCTTTCACCAACCACACCTCCAAGAAAGCGATGTCCAGTAACGACTTTCACTCCCACATTTTGAAAGGCACTCTTGGCAATTTCCACATACTTCGATGCTACTACCACCACACTCTTAGTGGGTTCTGGGAAATAACCATAAGTAGGACCTCGTTCGATTAGAAGATCCAGCCAGGAATGGATTGAATTCAATGGTCCAGCACATGCAGAATCACTGATCAGCATACCAGCTCTGTTGATATTGCTCTCTGCAGCGAAGAGAGTTCACCAGTGGCATCATTGCTACAGCATATAGCAACATGGACAAAGGGTCACCCTGTGTTACTCCCTCTCTGCTGTAAAGGAATTCCTCAGAATTCCGTAACAGCAACACAGCAAAACCTCTGTATGTGTTGAAAAGAAACCTACTGCATCTAGGCCATAGTATTCTTGCATTCCACAGAGCAGTCACCCGGGACATAAGATTAAATGCATTTACTGCATCCACTAGTAGAAAACCCCAGCCATCACTAGAGAACTCATCATATAAATCAGTCATAGCATGGATAGCACCTTCGACACCAGATTTCAGTCCTGTAGCCAGTTGCTCTGCACCACATAAGTCTTGAACATCACCCCCAGTGACTAGAGCCATGGTTTTTCCCACTATCCTACGCAAACTTTCACCAATACCAATAGGTCTAACACCAGGACATTTATCTAAGGCCACAAGGCGATTAGCCATCAATGCCTTGATTTCAGTCCACTCTACAACCGAATTTGCGAGTCTACGGGTCAGTGCAGCAACTGCTTCTCTCAAATGATTGCTCTTGATTCCGTATCTTAATAAAAACCGTTGCCATTGAATGGCATCAGTTCCACTAGGTCCAGCTGCACCTCTACAATGGTGTGCCACTTGTTCAACATGAGCTGCAGTTACATCAATGTCAACCAGATGTGGTAATGGGTCACAGTGCAAAAATGCATTTGGGTTGAGCTTGCCAGGGGGTGGGTGCTTCTCTTTGAGGACATCTAAAACAGTTTTTCCTGATTTCGAATCAATATCAGTAGATTCCAGTACCCTACCAGCAGTTCTACCTGTGATCCAACGGGTGGCATCTTTGACTTTACCACAAAGCATGAGTCGTGAGAATACCCGTATAGTGTGAGTATCATCCATCTTTTGCTTTGACCGTCTGGTTAGATGGCCAGCACAACGTTCCAGTTCAGACGCTAGTGCATCAAAATGGTCAGATTTCCACAATTCCATACGCTTTGCAACTAGGCGCCTAATGTCACAGGACTTCCTTATCATATCATCCCTGCCCAACAGCATTGGGGTGAGGCACATGAGTCTTTCTGAAACACTTTTGCCGTCAGCTAACAAACCTAATTCATCTGTCAATAACTGAACAAATTCACGACCGACTACTCCATCAGGTAGGGAATACTGCACATTTGACATGCGTACAACACGCTTCCACATAATTTCCCATAGAGAAGTGTCAAAAGTGTCAAAAGAAGTATACATCTTAGCCCCATACGCTTGTTGCATCTTCTGGTTCATTAAATCATCCGACGTTTGCTCACCTGACGTTTTTTGAACTGGCTGCTTGGGAACGGTAGATAATGGATCCGGAGTATTGGTACTCGCTGGAGCCGGAGGTTGATGTTGATACTTCGTTCTAGTATTAGTACACTGACCGAGACGCAATGGGAGACATGAGGTACACACCTTTCCCAACCGAGCACACTCACATCCTCGACAGACACCTTTCTTGTTACAACGACAACAGGCAGGCATTCTAATTAATGCCCGAAAAAAGGACGAAATGACGAAAAACCAAGCTAGAGACAATAGGAGACAGTGACAGTGTAAAAAGAACAGAGCATTCAGTCTCTTATGCATCGACAGCGACACGAGACAAACACACGAACTGCCAGTATTAATGCAACGACACTTCTCGCGTAGCGGTGATGTAATCCATCCGCTACTGCGA
>OX442429.1:8169693-8269693 GCA_949361645.1 Spongilla lacustris | reverse complement strand
GTGTGTGTGTGTGTGTGTGTGTGTGTGTGTGTGTGTGTGTGTGTGTGTGTGTGTGTGTGTGTGTGTGTGTGTGTGTGTGTGTGTGTGTGTGCTTGTAGCATTGGTAGGAGGATTTAATTTTGTGCAAGCTACTTGTGGACAGATGGGAAGCCTTGCATAAGTGGCAGTGAATATTATTGCTTAGCCTATCTGAAAGACTGGGCCACTGTAGAGTTTATACAGAGAGCATTCACTGACATGGCTTCTATTTACCCATGGGTATACGCAGTACTGTGTTGGTATTTTACTTACACATGAAGCTTCAGATATATACAAGATATAAAAATTTAATTAAAATAAAATTGGTGATGTAGGATTTGTAGACAGCAATTGAGTAAAAAGTAAGGAAACAAGGAATTACGGATATTATGCATTCATTAATTTTATAAATATTACATGCCTACATTATTTAGCAAATCTACCTGCCTGAAATTCTGTGCTAAATGTAGGTATGTAATATTTATAAAATTAATGAATGCATAATATCCGTAATTCCTTGTTTCCTTACTTTTTACTCAATTGCTGTCTACAAATCCTACATCACCAATTTTATTTTAATTAAATTTTTATATCTTGTTTCACTCATTTTTATTCACTGCAAGCATGAAGAAAGAAGTATAAATGCATGTATTGAGCCCACAGAGTGACAACGCTCCCAACTGTCTACATTAGAATGTGAAAAACTCAAAGCATTGATGGAGCGCACACCTTTAATAAGTGCCCCAGCATGTACCCTACGCAGGCTCAAAGCTTTGCTTACCAAAGCATTTGTGCATATCTTAGCTACTGCTTCACTAACAGTTCGCGTGAGTACCTTTGTAGCAAGACAGGGATTAACTTTATTGAAGGCATCATTTAACTGTCCAAGTAATGAGCTATTGTTATGAAGGGCTTTATTTAGCTCACACTTGTATGTACCCTGTACAGTATCATTGGGCTCAAACAGAGAGTATCTAAAGGGAGAAGAACAGAAATCCTAAATCAAATCTAAAACATGTTAATGTATAATAACACACGACAAATTACAACCTAATAGTAAACTATATAGGTTACGATGTATAAGTCAACCGTCTAAAAATGTAAATAAGTTTTAGATGATCTTTATTATGCACACCCTTGTTTATCCATCAATTCAACCCACTCGCTAGCTTGCTATCTATAACTCGCAGACTACTCGCAAGAAACGAATAATGCACACAGTATACCGGTCCCTTGCGCGTGAATAAAAGTTGGACATATTGCACCCAAACGGCATGCAAACACTCCTACCTCGTAGGATTTCTTTTCCTGCGGCTGTTTTTTTTACTTGAGATAACTCTCTTGGCCTTTGGATTTGCCTGATTTTGAGCTTGTTTGGAGGCTAAAATCAGTTCTCGATTTTGATCGTAGTAAGCCTTCACGCTTTCCTTCTTACTTTCCGGATCAAGCCAGTACTGGGCCTTCGCGCTCTCCTTCTTACTTTCCGGATCAAGCCAGTACTGGGCCTTCGCGCTCTCCTTCTTACTTTCCGGATCAAGCCAGTACTGGGCCTTCGCGCTCTCCTTCTTACTTTCCGGATCAAGCCAGTACTGGGCCTTCGCGCTCTCCTTCTTACTTTCCGGATCAAGCCAGTACTGGGCCTTCGCGCTCTCCTTCTTACTTTCCGGATCAAGCCAGTACTGGGCCTTCGCGCTCTCCTTCTTACTTTCCGGATCAAGCCAGTACTGGGCCTTCGCGCTCTCCTTCTTACTTTCCGGATCAAGCCAGTACTGGGCCTTCGCGCTATCCTTCTTACTTTCCGGATCAAGCCAGTACTGGGCCTTAGCGCTCTCCTTCTTACTTTCCGGATCAAGCCAGTACTGGGCCTTCGCGCTCTCCTTCTTACTTTCCGGATCAAGCCAGTACTGGGCCTTCGCGCTCTCCTTCATACTCTCAGAATTGGCTTTGTAGTGCTTCCTGTCGCAAGCCTTCTTTTTTTCATGCGCTTCGTGAAAACTGTCGCGCTCCTCACATTCAATATCTTGCGACTCGTCAGCACAACTGTCATCATTTAACTTGGCAATCTTCTTAGCACGATTCGAGGCACGATTCTTTTCTCTTCGCGATCGACGTGACGGCATTTTGAAGAAAACAAACCAGACGCGTCAAGCATTTGGAAGAAACGTGACTACTATTAAAATATAGTAACTGTAGAGCACTATATAGAACGTGTGCAACCACAAGCGCAAAAGCAAGGGTTTACTATCCTAACTTTTATGTCTTCCACGGGCCGATAAAATCTGTTGTGGGCTATTGCTAACATAACAATGTTGCTATAGATCGAATTTGTGTCAAGCATAGCTCCCCTTACGAAAATAATAAAACAAATCCAACTCGGCAGTAAGTTTCTAACTTATTGGTTCTAGTGCTTCCGCATAACGGTTAACATTACGCTTCAATCGTGACAAAGATACAGCGCAATAAACCTCTTATCCGAGCAAATCTTATCTTATCAGATCCGGAAGAAGAAGAAGAAGAAGAAGAAGAAGGAATCGCCCATGTTTTCAGGTTCTAGTGTGGGAACGAGTGAGCGTTATCTCTGTTGTCTGAGCTTTCTAAGCGTCGGCAGTTTTACTACATTGTAGGTAATCGTTGGCTGTATCCAAATACGCTCGCTAAATTCCAACTGATTCTACGGTGCAATGACAATAGTGAAATCTGGTGTTTTGCTAATCGTATTCATGACACTTCAAATCCTACATAGGACCTACTAACGTAGGTCCTGACAAGAGCACCTTGATGGGGACATGACATTTGAGCCCCCCCCCCCCCCCATCATTCCAACTCTTTCATGACCACCATCAGCTGAAATAGAGGAGTCTTTAAAACCCTCCCAATTTGATCTTTTGTGATATTACTTGTAGATCTACCACTCTGTAAGAGGGACTTTAGTAGACCTACTTTTTTATATAAGCCCGGCAGGAATATTATTCCTGCTTTATCCCAAAAGATAAAGATCAGGGCCCTGGTATAACAAAGGATGGTAATAAATAGTAAGACCTAAGTCTTTTTAAACCTCTCAATGGTACACACTCAGAGCTTCAGCATATATAGTGATTGGCATAGTTGTGAGTGTTGTGTATATATGAGTTTGTGAGTGTGTAAATGGATGCATGTAATGGAATATGGGACATGAGGCATGGTACGTCATGATGTGGCAGGTACTGTGAGACAGGAACAAATAGTCCAGTACATACAACACATTTATCCAGCACATACAACCAATGGGGGTAGGAGTTGGGAGGGGGGCCTTCCTCTGAAAAAATTGTTGGGGCCTTTGCCCCCATAGCCTCCATGCTCCTATACCACTGTGTATAGAACACACAATCCAGTTACATGTGAAAAACACATCAGTCAGAATACAAATAGTTGAGAACGAGGGTTGTATAGTAGGCCAGTGAAAGCACTGTAACCGAAAGACATAGAAAAAAAGTTCAACTAGACAAAGCTTATGAGTGAATCCATGTAGCACATAACAATTTACAGGGTGTACTACAGCAAGGGGAAAAGAATAGTGGAAAGAGTGTGTATAAGTGTGACGTTAGACGTGTGTATGTGTTGGTTCATGGGTGTGTGTGTGTGCTAGCCATGCAGATGAAATGAAAAACGGTGGGCGTTTAAAATATATGTGCCAGCAGAACGCAAATCCCGACAATAAGGAAGGGTTACATGTGTTCCAGCCTAGCTGCGCTGCATGTGTCTTTAACTCGACCACGCCTCTCCCATAGCCTAGCTGATACACCGTGCATTATATATCATGGCTCTGACGTATAGGTTGTAAGCCTATGAATGGCCACGCAATGAGTGGCACCCAAAGAGTATGACCGAATCGACAGGGACACATATTGTTGCGCGCGTATCGGTACTGGTAGTACGTACCGTGTTTTTTGTATGGTGACGGTAACTGAATCCCACACATTTCGATCGCTTAACGAATCTTGTCCATTATAGAAGAGAACCACTGACGTTTGTAAGAACGGTGGTAATACAGTGGCATGGGCACGGGAGGTTATTGTATTTCATGGACTCGGAGTCAGGTTAATGGCGCGGAATGAACGAAAAATGTGCAATTACTTTGCACAGCTGTATCTCCGTAACGGATCAAGTAAAAATTAACGAACAGGGCACATCGATAGGTACAGGACCCCTCTGTGTGTAAACCGAATTGAAGTTAATTGAGACGTCCTGCCGAAAGATATGGCCAGTTTGAACCCCAAGGGGTATCGGACGTTGCAACACTGGCACGAAGCTAATGCAAGACTCCAAAATCTATTTTACCTTATAGAAATGGTGTAGTATGAAGTGTTGAAAATAGGAAGTCAATGGCGTGTACCGTTACGAAGTTATAGCGATTCAAACGTGAGTCATTTTTATAACTTTATAGCGAAGGGCCATTTTCGCGGAGACTGTTCCATATATCAGGACCTACGTTAGTAGGTCCTATGTAGGATTTGAAGTGTGATGAATACGATTAGCAAAACACCAGATTCCACTATTGCCGTTGCACCGTAGAATCAGTTGGACTTTAGCGGTGAGCATATTTGGATACAGCCAACAATTACCTACAACGTAATAAAACTGCCGACGCTTAGAAAGCTCAGACAACAGAGATAACGCTCCCACACTCGAACCTAAAAAAAAGTTTCTCCATCTTCTTCTTCTTCTTCTTCTTCTTCTTCTTCTTCTTCTTCTTCTTCTTCTTCTTCTTCTTCTTCTTCTTCCTCTTCCTCTTCCTCTTCCTCTTCCTCTTCCTCTTCCTCTTCCTCTTCCTCTTCCTCTTCCTCTTCCTCTTCCTCTTCCTCTTCCTCTTCCTCTTCCTCTTCCTCTTCCTCTTCCTCTTCCTCTTCCTCTTCCTCTTCCTCTTCCTCTTCCTCTTCCTCTTCCTCTTCCTCTTCCTCTTCCTCTTCCTCTTCCTCTTCCTCTTCCTCTTCCTCTTCCTCTTCCTCTTCCTCTTCCTCTTCCTCTTCCTCTTCCTCTTCCTCTTCCTCTTCCTCTTCCTCTTCCTCTTCCTCTTCCTCTTCCTCTTCCTCTTCCTCTTCCTCTTCCTCTTCCTCTTCCTCTTCCTCTTCCTCTTCCTCTTCCTCTTCCTCTTCCTCTTCCTCTTCCTCTTCCTCTTCCTCTTCCTCTTCCTCTTCCTCTTCCTCTTCCTCTTCCTCTTCCTCTTCCTCTTCCTCTTCCTCTTCCTCTTCCTCTTCCTCTTCCTCTTCCTCTTCCTAAGAGGTTTATTGCATTGCATCTTTGTCACGATTGAAGTATAATGTTAGCCGTTATGCGGAAGCACTAGAACCAACAAGTTAGAAACTTATTGTCGAGTTGGATTTGTTTTATTATTTTCGTAAGGGGAGTTATGCTTGACACAAATTTCAATCTCTAGCAAACTTAGTTTTGTTAGTATAGCCCACAACAGATTTTATCGGCCTTTGGAAGACATAAAAGTGGGCGGGAACGTGTGGTTGAACACGTTCTATATTTCATATACTTTTAGTGCGCTATTCAATTGTTATCACGGTTGTATACCAAAAGCTTGACGTGTCTGGTTTGTTTTCTTCAAAATGCCGTCACGTCGATCGCGAAGAGAAAAGAATCGTGCAAAGAAGATCGCAAAGTTAAATGATGACTGTTGTGTTGGCGAGTCGCAAGATATTGCGGAGCGTGACAGTTTTCAAGAAGCGCATGAAAAAAAGAAGACTTGCGACAGGAAGCGCTACAAAGCCGATCCTGAGAGTAAGAAGGATAGCATGAAGGCCCAATACTGGCTTGATCCGGAAAGTAAGAGAGGCCCAATACTGCCTTGATCCGGAAAGTAAGAAGGAGACCGCTAAGGCCCAATACTGCAGGAAAAGTAATATTATGAGGTAGGAGTGTTTGCAATGTTTGGATGCAATATGTCCTACACGCATGGGACCGATGTATTGTATCGTGTGCGTGTGTTCGTCTGCGAGATAGGAAAACGAATAACGCCAGATCACAGCTTTGATACTCTGAGGGGATTTTTATACCACATTCACACTACATGTCTGTGAATGTTGACTATTATATTTTTGCAAGGATAACACCACATGCCTGTCAATGGATACCATATACAGTATGGTGGCCCTGCATGTGTCTTTTAAACCTTGCCATACAGGATGTAGCATCTATGGCTGCTAAAACATGTTCCCTAGGTTCTCTGTGTAAACATAATTTTATCTTACAGCTGTACAGTCTATAAAACCACATGCCTGCCTCCTTCCTGTATGGATACCATATTTGGTGGCCCAGTATGTGCCATAGCTTCTATGGCTGCTAAAACATGCAGGACCATGATGATCTCTAATTTTCAGCTGGAACCTATTACATGCACCTCTCTTAAGAGCTATCTATCTGCCTCGCTTTGCAGGACTAACTAACTTCCTGCATGATTCCATGTGTGGTGTCCCAGCATGTGGTCTTAAACTTTGACACATATACTGTGGCTGCAAACCTGAACATGGAGCAATCCTTCCCTGGGTTCTCCAGTACATCATCTGGAACCAATTACAGCTCTTTTAAGAGCTGTCACTCTGACTAAGAGATTATGCTTTGCAGGATTATCAAATGGCAAATGGGGTTGCAGCTGTGACCTTGACTGCATGTAAATTAATGGATCTGTCTCTATAGGCCCTAACCCCGGAATATGAGTTCACACAATTATATGTTGTACTTAACTCACAATCCAATCCTTATATCAGTTGATGTACGTTCTCTATACAAAACTGCTCTTAAAAATAGACCTGCCTCCTTCCCATGTGTTCATATGTCAAGGAGTCTACAGCTGCATGGCATGTGAACATGTTTCTCTGTGTCAACATTTATCTTGCAACTTTGCATTCATAAAACCACAAGCCTGCCCCTTCCTCCATATATGGTGGCACAGTGTGTGGTCTAAAACCTAGCTTCTATGGCTGCTAAAACATGCACATGGACCACCAATCATCCTCCATGATGTTCTCCTGTTTTCAGCTGGAACCAGTTACCTATTACATGCAGCTCTTTTCAATTTGGATAAGCGATTTATGCTTTGCAGGACTAACTAACTTCCTGCATGATTCCATGTATGGTGTCCCAGCATGTGGACTTAAAATCTCTATGGCTGCAAACCTGAACATTCCTGTGTTCTCAAGTGCATCATTGTAGTTTATATATTTTTACCCATGCATAAGTTAAAGTGGCAGCAACCCTAGGCCTCTCTCTACACATGATTGTGTGCAGTTTCACATATATCAGCAAATACTAGCCATTTGAAATGCAGGCCGTCTTAATTCAGCCCCACCCCCACCACCGCATATATAGTTGGTTTGTTCAACACATTTATTATGGGAGGCCGTTCCAATAATTTAATCCTTCCCTCGTATTAGATCAGTTTTGGTTTATATAAAGCAACTTTCTCACTCACTCTTTACTTTAAGATATGGAAGAGGTATGCATGTGTACATAGGATTTGCATGCATGGCATTATATCTATATAATATATATTATTACCCTTGTAGGTCACAGCAGAAGAAGCTGAGAATCTGTTTGCTGTTGACTCGGGTGAGGAGGGCCCTCCCTACTCTCCGATACTGGTCTTGGTCCCTGCTCCGGTCCTGCTTGCCCCAGCTCCACCACTGCCCCGAGCTCCACTGCTCCCACCTGCTCCACTGGCCTCAGCTCCACCACTGCCCCGAGCTCCACCTGCGCCACTGCTGGCCCCTGCTCCGCTGGCCCACGCTCTGCTTGCGGCCCACGCTCTGCTTGCCCCAGCTCCACCGCTGGCCCCTGCTCTGCTGCTCCCACCTGCGCCACCGCTGGCCCCAGCTCCATGGGGAATATGGCCCCATCCGTACTGGGGGCCTCTCGGAGCTCGGCCGTATAGAAGGCTTTATTATAAATTTATAATTACAACTAATGTTTTTTGAATGCTATATAGCAGGGCTACCGATTGCGCCGTATCGATCTTCCGATCAAGTTAAAACAGATAAGTTACCAGCATGCATGTGATTGCACAGGGATGAATACTTCCTCGCCATGCTAAGTAATCTTGCATTACACGGCACGATTATTCAATACATGTATCTCTGATATAATACATGTTTATTATTACCACAGGCGGATCCCGGCTTACATGTACAGCGCCTAGCATAAAAATGTGTGAAACAAGATATAAAAATTTAATTAAAATAAAATTGGTGATGTAGGATTTGTAGACAGCAATTGAGTAAAAAGTACGGAAACAAGGAATTACGGATATTAGGCATTCATTTAATTATAAATATTACAGACCTACATTATTTAGCAAACCTACCTCCTTGAAATTCTGTGCTAAATGTAGGTATGTAATATTTATAATTAAATGAATGCCTAATATCCGTAATTCCTTGTTTCCTTACTTTTTACTCAATTGCTGTCTACAAATCCTACATCACCATCATGACCGATACATCAAATGGCACTATACACCAGGATCTACAGAAACATCATTTTTTATAACTTAGATCATAACTTTTGGGTTTGGATCACTAAAAATGTCGGAATTCCTATCTGACACTGAATTTTCAGGGTCAAAACATTAAGGTATCTTCAGGTTAAGGTTTTTGGCTTACAACTCAACAAATAGTTCGACTTAAGAGCTCCTTTTTGTTTTGCCAGATAGCTCATTATAGTAGCTATATATATGGAATGTTTGAACTCTTAACTCCAATTCGTTGTGAAGTTAGGATTGTTTTTATAAGGTTTTTGATATGAGTGCTGCTTAGCATCATTATGGCCGAATTAATTCGACTTAAGAGATGAAAATCATGTCATACTATTCAGAGGTCCCTAAAGTAACCATATAATTTTTAATAATTTATTGGACATTTGTTAACCATACTAAACATTGCTATAAAGGCAGAAAAGCTTAAAATTTAAGAAATTGTTTTTAATGTTAGGATTCTTCAGTAAATGTATTTGATTACGTGACGTCACTGAGGGTGTGCGTACTACAGATAGCCAGTTATCCGCGTCAAACGCCACGGGTTCTTTTCAGAAATCACAACCAATGCAGCTTGGCATCCCAGAGGGACCATTCTGGAACAAGAGCCACGAGCCTAATCCGAAAGCGCGTGATATGACGGGTCGATCTCAGAGAGGAGGCAAAAGCATGGTGCTTGCAGAACTCGTTAAACGAATCAGAATTTCAGCTGACGCTTATGACATAGATTGCAGCAATATAATATAATTATAATTATATACATGCATATATCATCAAAAGTGTTGATGTCAACCGAACAGCCATAGCTGCACTGGTACTGCAACGAGTACAATAGTCAGCCAGGTGAGGGCCTTTATACATAGTATGCCACCATTAAAATACGTTCTACTATGGTTTTCAAGTGTAGCTGTGAATGTTAGAATCTTAGAGTTATACTGAGTTGCATGCTTATAGCCTCATAAGATGACTATACATCTTGCAAAATATATATCCGGCAGTACTATGCATGACAATTCCACAGGAGCAGCAAACCTTCATTTCCAGAGTATTTACTAATTTAACTTCTCTGCAAGGTGCATGTAAATTCACCAACGTACTATACGATGGGCAGATAACTCATAAAGCAAGTTACCAAAACTAAAAATGAAATATTGAATGATGGATGAATCTGAATAATAACGAATTGATGGTCATTGACATGCTCGTGGACTATTTAATTGGTGATTTAGTGTTTGTGGCCAATGAAAATAATATTCTTCAATGCTAAATGATATTGTGCTCAAGTGTATGCATGCTAGTCAGTTTTTTGTTCACAATTTAAAAATATACATGTAATGAATTTTAGTTAAAACCCTTCTAAAAGTCTTAACAAAGTCAGAACCACTTATATGCAATGTTTGGAATTAATATCTTACGGAATGGCAAGGTTATGCTTTATTGTTCCTCAACCGTCACAGTTTTTATTGCGATTACGCATTGACCGCTGTACTTTAAAAAAGTTGTCCCTTTGGCGCTACATATCTCCGGTGCTAAATATGCTACGGTGACGCATAAAGAACTGTTAAACGCAACTTTTTTTGCTCTTTCTAACGATAATACTATTATAATCTTTTGAGCATTTAAAAAAAAAAATCCGCAGTGCCTAGGCCGAGGGTGAAGCAATTCCAGCGTCTGTGTTCTCGAAGACAGGGAAATGGTTTTGTCGTGTATGCTTCGCTTTGTAAACATGAAATTGTGTGTGTTTATCTATGTATCCGCATTAATTTGTTCATCGTCAATCGTGCTTTTAAAGTCCTATGGCAGTATAGAATTTATTTGTCAGTATAACGATATCGACGTATATAGGACCTAAACGAGCAGCGTAGGACCTAATCAGGCAGCCTGAAATGGTCCTAGGACCGTTTCAGGCAAAGCCTGTTTTAGTCCGTAGGACCAAAACGAGCTGCCTGAAATGGTCCTAGGACCATTTCAGGATAGGACCAAATCAGCCATGACAGAACATGTACAGGTAACGGTTTTTTGGGTTCGAATCCTGGTGAGGTTGATTTTTGTTCGTTCGGTTTTCTTTTTTTCTTCTTACCAGGGAGTGCAATTCTAGATCGGAAGATGTTGTTTGCGTTATGTTATGAACTTATATTCGTGGTTTTATTAATTTTTTGTGTGCTAAATAATTAGCTTGCATGATTACTTATACCAGTTTGCTAACGTTGAGCGGTACCGCGGTAGCGGTTTGGAAAATACAAATTGGCCATTAACAATAACTTCGTGCAATAATGCAATTACCGCATACTTGAATCTGATTGGTGCCCCAACATTCTGGGGCAAAAGGACAGAATTGAGGACTTCACCAGACCCACTTTTTGCGTAGCAGTGATGTAATCCATTATCCATCTGCTGCTGCATATGTGGGTCTGGGGACGGCTTTACACACACACACACACACACACACACACACACACACACACACACACACACACACATAGCACTAACCATGAATGACCTGACCACTATATTCAAAGCAAAGTGTGGCTTACATGTAGGTGGGATGTGTGCAAGGACAATCAAGATGTACACAAATCTAAAAGAATCCATATTTCATTCCAGATTGTCTTTTATTCTGTGCAGCCTGTGCCCAGTGATTTCTTAGCTCCACCTCACGTGATTGGGCCTACAGAGGGGATGCTGCTACAGTGCACAGCTCATCAAAAGCCACCTCCTACCTGGTGAATGAGGTAATGTAGCTGATGCTTCTTCTTCTGCATAGTGCTGGGGGCAGGTCCCTTGGGCTGATGTAATAGCACCCAGGTAATATTATATTCTCCCTATTGTCCACCCTCTTTAAATCCCTAGCATGTGCACATACACAAGTGCGCACACACATACATACACGCACACACACGCACGAACACACACACACACGCATACACACACACACACACACACACACACACACGCACACACACGCACAATGGTGGGCTGTTCTTCTGTCATATACTTCTGGTAGTCCTTTATTCTCCCCTGCACCTGAGACTCATCCAGTTCAACTATGTGGTCCAAGCTTTCCGATTTTAATTTTAAATTACGACCTCCAGCGAGACGTCTGAACTGCATGATGAATGAAAATGGGCATCAAATGAAGTACACTACCCGCAAACCATTCTACTCACAGCCTCCTCATCCATTGGTTGCTCATGCTGCCTCTCATCAGGCAGTACCTCTGGATGGCCCCAGTGTGCACCACTGCTGCTGTGGCTGTCATATGTCTGCAGCACAGAAGCACTGCCTTGCTCACACCTGGTCATCGTGTCCTTGGTAGCATCAGCAGCAGTCACCATAGCACTGGGCAAGCCAACCACTGGGGCAGGCAGAACTAGTTTAGCTGCTGCAGGAGCTATCTCTGCCAATGGGACTGTGTCTGTTCCATGTCCAAGCATCTCTTCTGTACATGCAGGTTCTCCTGCTGTGCTGCCCTCCAAGTGAGAGAAAAAGGTAGCTGGTTCCTCGTCACTCTCCTCATCGCTCCCACGCTGCTGCCTGTTAGCTTGTTTTACGGGTCCGGGCTTCTTCGCTTCCTGCTTCTTCTTCGTTAAAGAATATGGCAGCATATTTTGAGTGGTCAGCTTCACAGGTTTCTTTGGTTCCTTCATAACTTCTCTCGGCTGAGGGAGGATCGCTGTAAGGCCAACACCGCTGCCCTGCTGTAGCAATACGTATAACACTGCATAACGCAAACGCGCCTCAAAGCCTGCTTCCCCCTCCCCGCACTTACTAGCTTTAGTCGCTTCTCTGAGGGTACATCTTCATCAGACTCATCCTTTGATAACAATAGGAACACACAAACGCTTCAGATAATGAGTCAGCACGTTAAATTGGCACGAGCTCACTCGCCTGTTCGTTCAGCTTTGGTAGTCCAATCCTAACCCGTTGTTTTGTGCCTCCCTTGATAGGCGGTAACACCGGGATAAGCTTTCTCACACTTTGCACTTCTTTTGTTCCTGCTCCTTCGTGTTCTGATTCGCTATCTGAGTCCGCGTAAGCAACTAGCGCGTTCATATCATATCAAAATATTACATGTATTATTATTTTTATAACTTGACTATTTGTACGTTTAAATAGAACGGTATGTTGTACAGTGGCTTTTTTTGTTGTGACTAGTGCAAGTGTTGATACAATATGAGGGTACTAGTGTTGGTACAATACAGGGCCGTAGCAGCCACTCCGGCCGGTCAGGCCATGGCCGGACCAGTTTTTTACCCGAACGAAAATTTAATAATCGTTAATTGATTAATCTTTTGCATAACTCTTTACCGGGCCGCGTACGCGTACCAGCTACAGTTGCGTCAATCATGAATGTTAGTCACTAATAATGTACACTGCACTGTCAGTAGTACTATAACTTTATGCATATGCGCATATGGTGTTAATGGCTAATGCGTGCGGGTGTTCTGCTCAGTCTCCATATACCTACAGGAAACTATGAAGCCGGTGTCATAGTCGCCAATGACTCCCCTAAATTTTGACTCCCCAGTCATTCGCGCCTAGGCATATATGACTCCCGGTCATATATGCCTAGGCGTATTTGACTCCCCAGTCATTCACGCCTAGGCATATTTGACTCCCCAGTCATTCGCGCCTAGGCATATATGACTCCCCCCTGATAAAAGTGACTCCCCGGAGTTATTATAACCTAAGGCATAATTAACTCCCCAGTCAATCTTGCCAAGGCGTACATGCGTATATGATTCTCCTGCTATCTGCCTAGACAAAATTGACTCCCGCGGCTTTGGGAAGTGGTTATAGCGTTAGGTATAAATAACTCCCCGTTGGCGGTTTTTCCATCATCATGGACATAATTTCTGGACAGAGATAGCAAATAAAGTGTGTGAACACTAACAAAGACAAATAATATCACAGTCTGTTTGCTACTTATACAGATTAACAATTAATACACAACCATGATGCAGGAACACTTTTTTGCTGAATGTTCATGCAACAGAAATGGTACCACTGTTGGCATTGAGCACACTGTAGTACATAGTAATCAGATGATTCTGGCAGCCTACATGTGCACATCAAATGTATTCTGAAACACTGGTTTAGTTCCTTTTTACTTGCTAAGGTTCTGTGGAGTGAAGAAAACGATTCTTGGCAGTTCTGCTCAAAACAGTGCACCAAATGTAGATGAAGATTTAGTTTTTTCAAATGTCACCTCCCCTAAATTTTCCCAGTAAGCAAAAGCAATGGCAAATAACCCACAGTCCACTCCACAGTCGAACTTGAAGTTTTTACATTTGCGCCTTAGATTGGCCTTATCTCCCTTTGAAATGCCCTTAGGATATTGATTCTTACACAGTAATCCTCGACAACACTGATATCCATGCGAGCGAGCTTTCTCACTCCAACAGGTACACGTGGCTTATGGAATTCACGTAGGGAGTCATATATGCCTAGGAGGAGTCATTTACACCTTAGGCGTAAATGAGCGGGGGAGTCATTTATGCCTGGGAGTCATATATGCCTCTGACACCGGTGTGAAATTTTTGTAATTGTATATAAACTGCCAGACGCGCCGTCATTGCATGCATCAGAGTTTTATTCACGAATTCTTGAGCATTCTTCTAGCCCACAAGGTTGCCCAGCTGTTGGAAAGGCAGAGCCTCCTGGCTTCCATCAAGACTGGTGAAGAGAGCCTTTAATCATAGGCTACAAAGTAGTCTTGGTTGCATTACGAGACTGAGTGTACTGCTTTAGTCTTTACCTGTATTAGCACTGATATTTGTTAGCCCTGCTACCAAAGCTATTAGTGAGCGCATGCATGCAGTGCTTCAGATCTGAGAAGCATACCGCCTTATTTCGTTCAAGTATGTCACAAATGCAATAACCTAAAGAGAGAAGTGATGCTCTATCCCTTGTTTCATGCTTCAACAAGTTCGTCAGTGGCATTTACTGTATATAGTTCTCGCATTAACACACTGATCAGATCTGTTTTCATCAATTCGCAATTGCATATTTTGGACCAAATCGTACAAAACAAAGCCAAAAAGAAAAGGCTGGGGCTCCGCCCCAGACCCCGCCCCTACTTACGCATGCATTAGCCGGACCACTTTTTCTTTCGTTCCTACGGCTCTGCAATATGAGGCACGGGCGTCCCCGGAAAGGGGTGGGGGTGGGGCGGGGGGAGGCAGCCCCCTTCGGGACTGAATGGCACCCTAACCCCCCACTGGTTGAATCAGCCGAAAGCAGACAGCACCCTCCCTCCCTCCCTCCCCCCCCCCCCCACACACACATAAACACAACAAAAACACTCAATATGTGATAATAAAACTTACAATTTCATGTACACACCAGCTGAGTCACCCCTGCCAGCCCCCTACTGTTGTGTCACAAAGATCAGGGCTACAATCAGTCCGTAGATGCCCAGCACTTCAGCAATCACCAGTACAAGTACCATTGCCACAAACAGTCGTGGCTGTTGGCCCATTGCCCTCAAGAAGGTGTCCCCTATTACTCCAATAGCAATGCCAGCCGCCAGTCCACTAATGCCCACAGCCAGACCACTCCTAATAGCTGGAAGGAATTGAAAATGTTGTCAGTATTGACCAGAAGCCTACAAGTGGTAACTTACATTCTGAAGGTGTTATCTGGCTTTACTGTAAGGAAAAGGAAATCAAATATTGATATGGAAGTTCACTAGTTATCATGCTAACTTCTTTTAAAAGTAAACACATACCCCCAATCAAACCAACCATACCGTAGCAATAATGGGGGCCACTAGGGGACAATAAATAGAGTTATGTCAGAGTAAGACCACAGCCAGTGCACCAGACAGAGAAGTGGGATAAGGGGCGGTGATACTGCTCATTGATGGAGTGAACCTGTTTAGTTAATAATTGGTCAGATCTGTTATGCTTTCAATAATCACTGAAAATCACAGAAAATAACAGCACCCCAAACCCTCAGCTCATGACATGTTGGTCTCCATTACTGCCCTCTTAAAACTACTACACTACTCTACTATCAAAGATTCTTTGAAGCCACTAGAGGAGAACAATAGTAGTTTTCAAGTATACCCCACACACACACAGCCCCTCCGCATACACATAGCCTCCCCCCCCCACACACACACAGCCCCCCACACACACAGCCCCCCCCCCCCCCCCCCCCCCCCTTCATCATTTATGTGTTTGAGGCCAACACTTGCACTTCCTTGTATTGCATAATCTGTGACTGTGTTATCTCAGCAGGCACATAAGGTCCAGTAGGCACCAGCGATAGTGTGTGCTGGGAAAAATTAATTTCCATGTGATATTTGACGTCACATGAAAGAGCTCTATACAATGCCAGCACTGATAAGGGTGAAATTAAAATATTAGATGCAAGCTACATGTATGGCTGTCTCAATACGTTCCAACATCTCCGAAGCCTCCGCCCTCGCCTACAGATGTAATAATGTATCGATAGTCGCGGTCCTGTGTTGTTGAGGCCATATTTGATCAAGACGACAAATGCTTGTCAACAACTCATGAAATGCGATCGATACGGAAACAACTCCGTAATCTACGAATACGGACAAACCATCCGTGATGCGTTGTAAGCCACACAATGATATTACAGAAACAGAATACTACAATGCTGGAGTTCCACACTCAATAATAGAGGAGATCGAAACACTCAATCCCAGTGCATGAAGGTCTGGAGTCACCGGCGTGTCTGGATTGGTGAGATCTCGTTACTCAAAGCTTAAGTTGCTTAACGTTCTTGGAAGCTTTAAGTTGGATTTGGCGGACCCCAGTATCTAAACTAACACTGAAAACAACCCACCAGGTATAAAGCTTCGTTCGCCAGGACTCGTAACTGTAAGAGCACCCCTTCAACGTATTTTATCCGTAAAACAACCTCGCTTCCTATCCAGGTAATTTACTAGTAGCGCGCTTGTGAACATATTACTATTTCAGAATTTATTTATTGATGCATGTGCTGAATGTATTGTGGTAATGATAACTAGAACCGACGTTTTCCCTGTACCAGCTACAGTATAAATAAAATATTAACCGTTTAAAACCGTTGAACCAGACCACTGTATTGTGACTTTAAAGCGTTTGCGCGTGAAGAGTGCGTCACACTCCGAAAGTATTATGACTTGCCACTTGCCAGGCCGGTAATAATCAAACCCCGCCCCAGGCATATATACCGTGTACATGCATACATGTATGTAGGATCGGAGTGGGAGGGTCAGGAGGCGGAGCCTGGAAAGCTTGGCATGGGACAGAGCTTATCAGAACCACGAACAGAGAAGCGCACTTCCGTTTGTGAGAATGACCAGTTCCTGGCAGCTACTTCGTCGATGCAAGGATGGAGAATTGGTATCCACAGTTCTGGGGCGTTAAAATAGCCGACTTTTAGGCCTATAAGGGAGGGGCAGCTCAGGCTTCGATGGAATCGATCATTTTAACTGTGTCGATTTTCCTGTCTGCGTTTTCTAGTCATAATTCCTTGATAAGCAGTTACAGAAATGGAGGACGCTCATTGTATCAAGCTTTCTCTGTGTGAAGACAAAAATTCCGCTTACTTTGCAGTGTTTGACGGACATGGAGGTAAACAATGTTGATTTGAAATTCCTACTCCACACACCCATGGTTTTTAGGCGCCAACTTTGCTGCATATTGCAGTCAACACTTACATGAGGAAATCATTGCAGACGAGAACTTCAGTACGTACGCTAGCCTCATCCTGCTAGAAGTCCCTTTACAATTGCAGTATTTGAATGTTGGTGATACTGAAAGCTGTTATCTTCTGTTTAGGAGAAGGGAACATCATATGCGCCATAAAAGGTGGTTTTCTTAACTTGGATAAAAAGCTCCAAGATGGTATGTTTGCTGCCTGCCATTACTGGGTCTGCTTGAATGGGCTATTGTGCAGACCCACGACTTAACTTCCAGTACGAGCAAGGAGGGACAACAGCCATAGCAGTTCTGCTAAAGGACAACATGATCTTCTGTGTATGATCAATTGTGCCTGCACCCGCACACCTCCCTTAGCACACCCACACACTTCCCTTAGCACACTCACACACCTCCCTTAGCACACCCACACCTCCCTTAGCACATCAACACATCCTACAGGGCAATGCAGGGGACTCCAGAGCTGTAGCTTCAGTGGGCGGAGTTGTACAAGAACTATCCAAAGATCACAAGCCTAATAACCCACGTATGTATCTCATCGCTCTAGTAATCTCTCTGACTGTTATAATCAGACACACTTTTACTTTCATCTTCTAGATGAAGAGAATAGGATATACCGTGCAGGGGGATGGGTGGAGCTAAATCGAGTCAATGGTAAGAGGAAACCCGTGATATGGTGATTGTGCATAAGGTGGTGACCACATGTAAATGTAGGGAATTTGGCTCTTTCAAGGGCATTTGGTGACTTCAACTTCAAGAAAAGAACAGATTTAACCCAAGAAGATCAAATAGTGACAGGTAACTACCACTTTAACCCTTTCGCTCCCAAGCATATATAAACAGCCCTCATTTTATGTAGTGCTCACCCCACCCCATGTACCCCATGGTTTTTATTGTTCCAGCTAACCCTGAGATCGTGCAGTTTGACATAACTCCAAGTCACGAGTTCATTGTTCTAGCTTGTGATGGTGAGTAGCAGGTGGGAGTGGGGAGGAGGGGGAAGGGAGATGTGGAGGAGGGAGAGAGGAAGGAAGAGGGGAGGAGGGGGAGGGAAGGACTTGAGGATTACCGTTTATAAGTATGTCTGGCCAGTCCATTTAAAATCTCTTACCAATTGATCACTACTGATGGCACATTGCATGGGTGTAAAGTCAGTGCTGTGTTCATTGCCGTGTTCAGGTATTTGGGATGTGATGTCGAGCAAGGAAGTAGTAAGCTTCATTCGCCAGAAAATCTCTGAACAGATGAAACCTGCTGAAGTAAGTGTATTGTTTTATAGTGATGGTGCATGGTCTTTTTCTCCTTCCTTAGATTTGTGAGTCCATCTTGGACCACTGTCTGGCACCTGACTGCAGACTAGGTGGTGTTGGTTGCGATAACATGACTGTCATCATTGTCTGTTTCCTGCATGGGCGTGGCTACTCAGACCTGGTGATGAGATGTGGTGTACCTACTGAGACCAACACTAGCCCCGCCCACCAGTTCTCGGATCATAAGGGGCTGCCTGGGAAGAGGAGCACAATGTATGTGCCCGCAGGGGGTCCTGTGCCCACCGGGGGTCCTATGCCCACACCTCCTGTACAGCCTTCTAAATTAGACAAGTTTATGTACACACCTGGAATTGAAGACTGCCCAAGTTCACCACCTTGTACTGAATATATTCCCGACCCGGACATTGAAGTACTAACTGAATCACCCGTTTGAGAAGTCTTTGTACATAGAGATGGTCCTTGTGTGTGTGTACATCCTCCAATTAAAGCATATTGTACCTCAAAGTACTTATCACACACTACAAACCATATATGGGCATGCATATCAAAACATAACACTGTGAAGTCAAAGCATTCTATTGCAACACCTGGTAGCCTACTGGTCACCACCTGGTAGCCTACTGGTCAACTTTGCCACCACCATATGAGTGCTCACTAATTATTTGCGACACAGGGGCTGGCTTGGATGGGGAGGTGGGGAAGACATTCGTTGGCTGGTTTGCTCTGTCCACAACAGTGGGAGTGGTGTGGGGTTGTTCCTTTCCCCCCACAGTGGCTATCTGTCTGTTGCCAGCGTTACGTGACAATGTCAAAAGTCTGTGTTGTGATGACATCTCTGTGGGGATGCTACCCTGTGCTGCAGTAGTATGGCTTGCTCTGGGAGCAGATTGCAGTACACTGCTCAAGGAGAAGGGCACACCCACTGACATGCCCCCTGATACCTGAGGACCAAGAAGCTGGTACCCTAGAGAAGCCACAGAACTGCTGTTCACAGCAGACTTGACACTTGATGTGTGCTGGTGTCTGGAAGCCATACTTGTCAAAGCAAGCTGGGATAACATCGAAGAATCCAGCATAGCTAAGGCATAAGTTGTGGTGGGAGACTGGCGGGAAATGGATGAAGCAGCACCACTCGAGTTCAAAGCAGCCTTGTTTGAATGCCTCAATGTCTGCAGGACAGGTGTTTGGGAACTTAACCCATTGGATGGACCAAGAGTGCCCTTATGGCCAGCTGAAGCCACAGAAGTGCTCACTTGAGGATCTTGTACATGACCATGTTGGGTCAGCGGTGATCCCACCTGGGTCACTGAGGTCAAAAGTGATCCCACCTGGGTCAGAGGTGATCCCACCTGGGTCAGCGGTGATCCCACCTGGGTCACTGAGGTCAAAAGTGATCCCACCTGGGTCAGCGGTGATCCCACCTGGGTCAGAGGTGATCCCACATGGGTCACTGAGGTCAAAAGTGATCCCACCTGGGTCAGAGGTGATCCCACCTTGGTCAGAGGTGATCCCACCTGGGTCACTGAGGTCACAGGTAATCCCACCTGGGTTACTGAAGGCAGAGATGACCCCACCTTGGTGGTCACTGATGCAGGACCACATGCAGACTGGGGGGTGTGGTCCACAGGCAAGCTGCTTTGAGTACTGACAGCCTGGTCTACACGAGTACCAAACTTTAGGCTTATAGACCCAAGGAGACTGCCCACACCTGAACCTCGTTGTTTAATAGTAGGTTGAAGAGGACTGGGGATGGAGCGTGGTGTGGTCACGTGGGGTGTGGTCACGTGGGGTGTGGTCACGTGGGGTGTGGTCACGTGGGGTGTGGTCCGAGCATGATCTCTTTCCATTTTGATTAGAGATTTCTTGACAGACATGTTGGTCGTTGTAACAGACAGCGAATATGGTGTTGTGAAGGGTGATGTAGTGAGGGGAGTGGAGAGTGATGTAGTGAGGGGAGTGGAGAGTGATGTAATGAGGGGAGTGGAGAGTGATGTAGTGAGGGGAGTGGAGAGTGATGTAGTGAGGGGAGTGGAGAGTGATGTAGTGAGGGGAGTGGAGAGTGATGTAGTGAGGGGAGTGGAGAGTGATGTAGTGAGGGGAGTGGATAGTGATGTAGTGAGGGGTGTGGAGAGTGATGTAGTGAGGGGAGTGGAGAGGGGAGTGGAGGGTAGTGTGGAAGATGGGAGAGACTTCACACAGCTAGTAAGGACACTTTTCTTAAATCTATGGAGAATACACATCACAATATAAAAATGAATAGTTATGAACAGTTATGAACAGTTATGAACAGCAACTCACTGAGGACTGGTGAAGTGTCTATGTGCTGACTCTGACACCTTGTACAGAATACTACAGAACAGAGAATGGAGTACATTAATACGGGCCAAGTGCTCCATCATGGACTAATACCCTTTCTGCATCCATCCCTTAGGCCACAAAGGCCTAACTTTGTCTTCTAAAAACTGCTGTAAAAGGTACAAATTACAAATACAAATATAAGTCGCTGTTAGATCACTTTCAACTGGTCCTGACCATGATAAGGTCTTCTCCATTGGGGACCCGAATGCGATTAACAACCTCCTCACTCTCCACCTTCAGTCTCACAACCTCACAAAGCAGTTTCCTGACATACACAGAGAATGTGCAGATGTCCACATTATTGAAACTGTGCACATGTCCCATACATAGGTGACACATCATGCAAGTAACAAATCGCCATGGTTATTAGTGACAAGTGAATACTATTACAAGGGCCCCTCCCCCTTACATGGCCACTCCCCATTACTCACTTGACATCTTCTGTCCACTTGTAGCGCTTTCTGGGAAGTCTCTTTGGCTTGCTCCCATCCACTCCAGGAGTCACATTAAGTGGTGTGTCCTGTGGGACAGCGAGTAGCTATAAAACCTACCTCCCCACTGCCCTCCCCACCCCAAGATATCCTTACCTCAAACAGGTCATCCATTTTGGACTCCTCTTCTTGTTCCAACTAAACACAACATATAAACTAATGAGCAGGCTGTTCCCAGGGAAGGGGGAGGGGGAGGTACCTTATCTCCTACAGAGGTCAAGTCTGTTCTGTTCCTAACCTCTTCTTCATACTGGGCAAGCTGTGGTGCCATGCTGGCTGCAACAGCTGAAGAGTAACGATATAATACCATGTGTACACAACAGTGAAGGTGTGCTTTAAATCACATACCTTCCTTTAGTTTTTGTAATGGTACTTCTAAGGCTCCACCCTATTGGACAGTTATTTGACTTCCCTGCAAGGTGTTGGAACATACCTCTCTCTTCCTCAAGATCAGCTTCACCCTCTTCAGAATGGTCTGACGTGATATGCCAACTTTAGAAGACAAGTACTCAAATACAGCCTAAAAGAAAGATAGGTTATCAGTGGTTGCCATGACAACAGAGATTCCTTACTGTTCTTTCCTTGACACTAATCTTCTTACAAGCCAATTCAATGCTATGAAGTGGAGGGGAAATCTAAATGTAATATCAGCCTCACTAGCCCCTCCCCCATCATCCCTCACACTCACACATGGCCCCATCCACACTTACTCTACAAGTTGCTCATCATAGCCAGCCCTGGCCTTGGTGGATAGTTTGCCATCTCCTCCCAACTGCTCCTTTTGAATGGACTGGACAATGCAGCTCCATTCAAGGCATCACTACAATAATGCCACACAACGTTACCTCTTCAAGGCAGGAGATTTTTGATTGTATTTCCACAGGAAGGTTGCTAGGCAACAAAGGTGGAGACTTGCTTGCTTCCTGTTCTAGGCCAAGGGGGAGTGGCTCCAGTAGTGCTGTACTAGTCTCCACACTCTGCCCCCCTTCACTTAGAGGACTTGATGAGACCTTAAACAGTGGGACTGACACAGCAATTCCTCCCACACCAACAGGAACATTGGTGGCCCTCGCTTCACTTGAAAACAATTGTTTCTTGGACAATTTTTTTTCTCCCAAATTTTTTGTTTTCAAAGACGTTTGCTTTGCAACAGGCGGTTGGGCCAGTGATCCAACTCTCTGTTGACATGATGTACTCTTCTGTGCTATTGCCATCTTCAGTTTCTGTCTACATGAATGAAGCCACATGGCCACCACCTTCAGAACACAGGCCACTGATTTCTTACTTTGCCAAACTGCCAGCAGTGTGAGTTGTGTGCTGTGAGGTGTGCTTCTTGGGTACAAGCTGTGGTGACATACAAGCCACTAAGCAAACATCTCCTGGCAACTTCATAGCAACAAGGTATGGCATCTATGCCACACCTCCATGACACCTCCATGCCATAGGGGTGTCCTACTTCCCTCCTCCCCATCCCTCTCCTCCCCTCTCTCATCACCATTGGTAACCACCAACACAAGTTAAAGACCACACCTCCAGTTCCACATGCACACACACACACATGTACGTCACCATGTGTACCAAACAGAATGCAATGCCAAAGCATTACACCTCACAATAGGCCACACCCACCAGGCCTCTAAACAAAGAGCCACACCCACCAGACCCCACCCCTGCACACCTTCTTCTTCAGCACAAAATCCAGTTCCCTAGGATAAGGTGAGCTTAAAATAAGCAAAAGAAATGCATGACTCACTCATCCTCTACATCTTCTAACGTTTTGAACTCAAGTACTCCAGTATTGATGTAGAACCCTCCACACTTAGTATCCAGTTGTGGCGGTACGTAGTCTTCGTACTATAATATATAGATTGGTTTATTACCACCGGTATTATAATCATATTCACGAACTAACCAGCTCCGAGTCATCAACAAATGAATCGGATGGATCATAGCCGTACCCTCTGTCGATAAGATCCTGCAAGAGAAGTAGAGGCCAGTAGCATTACATAGTGTGATATATTACTTACTGATTCATGAATAAGCCTTTTCCGTTTGCTGGGTCCCTGAAATCAAGTGCAGTATCGCGCATGCGTAGATATCCAACGGGATGGGGAGGGGACAACAATCTTTACTTACGTATTTCTCCTCGAATCTCTTAGCTATCTGAGCCAGTTTAGCTTCTTCGTTATCAGCAAGTGGGTCTAGAGATGGCGTTTCACTATTCCCCTGCTAAGGGTGGGGTTAAAAGATGAGGACCACGTTAACGACATGTTGGCGCTTGATTTGGTTTGGCTTGCTCGTTCAAGCTGTTGCTGCTATACCGGCATCACACTAGCATTCGCAAAAACAGCACTTATACTGCAAAGTTACTCACCTCAGAAAATCCATTAACCAACTGGGCATAGGAGAACTCCTTTGTCCCCTCAGAATTGGGGGTGAGCTCTAATTCAAAACGGAGGCTCTTCCCTTTATTTGGTACGTTTTTGTCGCTCGAGTGGGTGTTCAGGTCCATACTTTAGATCTGTAGACCTTATCAGATGAATGAAACAACTTTAAGTCATCAAAACCTCAATCCTCCTGCACAGAACTCAGGCAAAACTACACTGGACTAATGGTAACTGTTAGGATCACTTATAAAAGTAGGCTAGATGCTGTTTAGAAGGGTGTATTATGTGCAAGCCCCGTAGACAAAGTCTGAGATGATCCAACCTGCAAATCACCTCCATTTTCGGGAGCCCAATATAGATTTTTGACGGGCAAACCACGGGCACATCGTCAAATTTGGGCGGGTGACGTCATCACTATAATGAGTTCTGTGTTTTGTCGGAGATGTATGGTTCGGTTACGCCAGCAAATCCGCTCGAAAAGCGTATTGCTTGATGTTGGTCCCTCACGGAGATCAATATCGTCCAGAATTTCTTGGTCAGGAAAGCACATTTTCCCGGCAAACTTATGTCAACATCTGTCTTCAAGCCTAAATGGCTCAGGGAAGTCTAGTAAACTGTTACAGAACCATGCACACACTCTGAAGAGCTCAGTGTATCTGCACGGGCTGTCTAACGATGGTGGAACAGGCAGTGCAAAATCAGGTACACGTACTGAGGAACTTTTGTGCGACGGGTTTTTGACTTTTATCGCGCCTCTCGTAGACCACACGCCACACTGGCACGAGTCCTTCATTTCGGCTTCAAGAGCAATGAACGAATATCTACTAGATTCAGAGTGGGTTAGAATCGTTACGCGATTATGTATAAACATAATGTTCGTGCATGTACTCCGCCTGTGAAGAGATCTCGAAGATTTGCCGTATAGAACGTTTCGGAACTCGGACGAAAGCGTAAAGAGATTGACATGTTATTTAAAGTCAGATGTGGAGAAAAGGTTTATATATTTTTGTTACAACTAGCCAACAGAAGACATTGGTATTCTATTTAGAGCACTGGAGGAATGGGGCAGTTGGCAAGCGCTAGAACAAGAGCTGATGAAAAGAAAACAGGAAGCTGATGAAGCCGAGATACGAAGGAAAGGTCTGTAATTCTCAAGGACACATTCTGCCAATATTAGCATTTCCATTGGTTGCCAGGCCTGAGTACACTGATTGCCCATTTGAAAAAGAATCGCAAAATCCTTACTCGCATGGAGCAAGAACAGGAGGTAAGTCTCTTTGTGTATGTTACTGCAGGTTAGGATTACATCCAACAGGCATTTGGGGATCGAGAGGAGAGGGTTACCTTTCTCAGAGGGTCTGCTAAGGTTGTAGCTATAGCAGTTGCCAGGCAAGGTCACATGATTTGTAATATCTTTTGCTTACATTTTGGTGTGCCCAATTTCTTTATACAATGCAGTAATTTTTTGATTTTGTTGATCAAACTAATTGCATACCATTCAACTGGCTCAGCTTCAATGTGGTCTGAGGCTATACACTCACTCGTTGATGCCCTCAACCAGGTATGTTGCCAGGTAGTGTACACCTCTGCTTTGAACCACACCTCCCCCCAGTCTCTTCTAGCAATTGGCATAGCCCGGTCAATCAGGAAGCCTGATCCAAATCACCCGTTAGTTAATTAGTGTGTGTTGGTTCTTCTCACCTTCATTCCTCCCTCCTCCCCTAGCTATGGTTTCTCTCGGGCACGATACGTCTATTCTCTCATCAGTGGAGTCGGCATATTCTTCTTGGGTGCAGGGGTCACTTGTTACCATGGAGTCATGAATTTGGTTCACCCACCTACTCTAGAAGCTTTGCCTGTTGTAAGTGGCTCCCTCAGTAGGCATTGTCATGGTAACCATGATGTAATGATGTTCGTTTAGGCGTTTTCTGTTCTTGGAGCATCTCTTTTGGTGGAGTATGGTAAGTCATGTGACCTATGCCCCTATTGCATGCCATCCCTCCTGCCCTCCACCCCTCCTGCCCTCCACCCCTCCTGCCCTCCACCCCTCCTGCCCTCCACCCCTCCTGCCCTCCACCCCTCCTGCCCTCCACCCCTCCTGCCCTCCACCCCTCCTGCCCTCTAGCCTCTCTTTGGACTGCATTGAAACAAGTTCGCAAAAGTGCTGAAGAATCTGGTGTTAGTCTTAAGAACTATGGTACAGTGGAGGTGTGCTCTTATAAGGATTTATTTTATTTTGTGTCTCTATAGTTCTTCGCGGCAGAGATCCATCAGCTGTAGCAGTTCTTTTGGAAGATGGAGCGGCCATTGGTGGCATACTTATAGCAACTGTCAGCTTGATGCTGGCCCACCTCACTGCAAATCCAGTCTATGATGCTGTGGGGTCCATCACTATAGGGGGTGTGTTGCTATGATGCTGTGGGGTCCATCACTATAGGGGGTGTGTTGCTATGATGCTGTGGGGTCCATCACTATAGGGGGTGTGTTGCTATGATGCTGTGGGGTCCATCATTATAGGGGGTGTGTTGCTATGATGCTGTGGGGTCCATCACTATAGGGGGTGTGTTGCTATGATGCTGTGGGGTCCATCATTATAGGGGGTGTGTTGCTATGATGCTGTGGGGTCCATCATTATAGGGGGTGTGTTGCTATGATGCTGTGGGGTCTATCGTTATAGGGGGTGTGTTGCTATGATGCTGTGGGGTCCATCACTATAGGGGGTGTGTTGTGTGGCATATATTGATGGGGGAGTGCACGTGTGTGTGTGCTCACTCAGGTTTGCTGGGGGCTGTGGCTTTGTTTCTGATCAACAGAAACAGCAGTGCCTTGGTAGGGAGGTATGTTCCAATGCCCAGCAATGCAGTGGCTCCACCCACTGCATCCCCAGGTCCATTCCAGAGGAGAGGCTGAGAGAAATCATTGAACTAATGGAGAATGACAGTGTGATAAGGTGATGATTCTATGACTAATCGTGGCATTAATGTCATTGTTGATAACAGATCAATACATGATGTAAAAGCTACAGATCTAGGTATTGAGATTACAGAGCTGTGCTTGGAGATTACTGAAACACTTATTATATGTCTGCAGGAGCTGATGTTGTACAATTCAAAGCTGAAGTGAACTTTGATGGAAGGGAAGTCGCTCGTGTTCATGTGAACAAACTGAACTTGGAAGAAGTATTGAAGGTACTGGCCACACCAGCAGTCTGGCCTGGAGACCCTACAAGAAGTCATGTATACATGTATTACCATTGATGTTGTAAGTTTATATGATATTCATAAGCCATGGGCGACCCATGTGAACTAATTAACACAGTTGCTAATTCACGTGACTGCGTTAATTAGATTTAATGGCTCATGGCTTATGAAATCATTTAAACATGCAGAAACAACTTCTGGTATACATAAAGGAGACCTACTTCTTGCAGGGTCCCCAGACTAGCAGTAGGCATCACATGGACTCTATGTTACACTCCTAATAACCATGTTTTAGGAGATCCAAAATTTTCGAAGTGTTGCTGAACTGGAAAAGTTCCTACTTGAGCATGGTGAACAAGTCATAGATGTCCTGGGGTCAGAGGTGGACCGAATAGAGACTATTATCAAGGTGTGGTGGGTTCTGTCATAAGATGCTTATAAATATGTTGTCTGCTACACAGAAAAAAGCTCCAGAAGTGAGACATGTTGACTTAGAAATTCTTTAGTCAACTTATGTACAGTTCATTTATATCCATGTTTTAAGAAGTTTAATAATGTTTTTTTCTTTCAGACAGTACAAATAAATACATTTACCGAACACTGCACAGACATTTGACACAGTATAAAAACCTATTACATAGTTTGTGAAAGTCAGTGGGTGTGGTCAAGTGGTACTAAAAACATTTAAAATATATCTTCACGGCTCACAAGTGACCACTGTGGACCATGAACACCAACATGTTTGAGCAGTTTACGAGATGACTTGAGGAAGTCTGTGCCGAAGGTTGTGGGCAGGCCCATCTATCATCTCTGAGTCACTGTCTATAGCCGGAGGGGAGTTCAGCTCTCTTTCACTAAACTTCCTTTTAGTGCCCACTTGATGGTGATTTTTATCTGCAACTGGACTAGCTATATCATAACTGTGATAGTCTCTGGCTCTCAATGCCCTTGTGATGCATGGTGTGTCTGCGCTATGGTTACTGAGGGCACAGTTTGTAAGAGGCGCTGTAGAGTCTACTCCAGCAAGGTGGTCTTTGGATCTGTGGCAAGCCTTCAAGTACTCATCAAGGAAGTATGCATCAAGTGTACCCACCTAGTCTGTCTAGTGGAGACAGAATCTGAATGAAGTCTAGGCCTTCCATCCTCCTGCAGCAGGAGGGTGCTCTCTAACTGGAAGAGTTCTTCATCTCTTTGCAGTAGCTGCTTCTTCAACCTCTCCCTTCTCTGCACCATGTACACAAGGTTTCGTGCCTACCAGTTGTGGGGGGACAAAGAGGTTCCAAACACATGTACAAAGGCAGCTAGCTAACCACACCTTCTCAAAGTTTTGCCTTAAGTGAACTATGGTGTAGAACTTCTCATCATCTGAAGCACCATTCTGTTTGGCAAGGGTGTGGTCAGTGGTACTGTCATCATAGAAGGGGAAATACCTTTCTTGCCCAGTCTACTTCTGCACGGATACTTTCAAGAGAGCTTTCAATGGGGAGGTCTGTCAACATAGTCCTATTATGTAGAGACTGAAGATACTGCTCTAAACAGTGAGTACTATACAATGGCCTTCACCCTCACACATGCACACACCCTCACACATGCACATTGTCACATGCACACACCCTCACACATACACACAGCACACACCCTTCTCTTTAGCTTCCAGTAGTTGTAGATCAATGTACTAAGCTTAAGAGGTAGTTTGAGGCCAGCTATCAAGTCATCAGGAGATGAATACTTATAGAACTCTTCACTGACTTGTACCAACTGAGTAGAAATATCATTCTTGCAAGGTGATGACTGTCTTGATGAAGACTGACGCTCTCGAGTATGCTTTAGACAGTAAGACTACAGAGAGATGGTCAATAGATGGCAGGATGGAAGGCCAATCTTACCTCATGCACAACTCCACTGTTGGCCACATCAAGTTTGCTCTTCATCTCCAAGGCATTCTTGAAGGCACATGTAACGTGGTATGCAGCTACACAGGAGGGGTGCTGTGTGTGGAGGAAGGCACAAGTAACATGGTGCTGTGTGTGTACGTCCTGTAGGTCAACACACACACACACACACACACACACGCACACACACACACACACACATCGTCTCACCGAGCACTGGATGCAGACCCCTTCCTTCTTCCTACACAAGTAGCATACAAGATTCCTCCTGCCCATCTAAAACCAAATAGGTTTAGATGAGGCAACACACAATTATCAAATTACCACTTACTGGGACTGCTTCAACATTGGTGATGGGCTCCATCTTGTCTACATTTCCAACCCTGACCTCTGGAATCCATAATGCACAGCTCAGGTGAGCCCAATTAGTGTTTCCAGGTCTACAGGTGGTGAACATGCACATCTAGTCTGGAGCCACCAACAGCAGGTCTCACCTGACTCGTTTGAGTGCTCCCCCAGTATTAGGACATAACACACATCTCACGTTTGACTCTCCTGATAAGCAGGGTTTACAAATCCATTCTCCTTCAGGTATGGTTGCAATCCCATAGCAAGCCTGACAAATAAAACAAACATGTTTTCTGTGATCTGCATGAACATACCCACACACCACACACACTTACACACACCCACACACAACATGTGCAATATCTCCCCTCTCATGAATCTTGGTACACATGACCTGATGGGTGTGATCCCACATGACCCAACACATGACCTGATGGCTGTGGTCCCACATGGCCCAACACATGACCTGATGGCTGTGGTCCCACATGACCCAACACATGACCTGATGGCTGTGGTCCCACATGACCCAACACATGACCTGATGGCTGTGGTCCCACATGACCCAACACATGACCTGATGGCTGTGGTCCCACATGACCCAACACATGACCTGATGGCTGTGGTCCCACATGACCCAACACATGACCTGATGGCTGTGGTCCCACATGACCCAACACATGACCTGATGGCTGTGGTCCCACATGACCTGATGGCTGTGGTCCCACATGACCCAACACATGACCTGATGGCTGGTCCCACATGACCCAACACATGACCTGATGGCTACCAACATATAGCCTCAGTATAAGGAATGTTACCTGATGTACACAGACATTACAGACGTCACAGAATATCATCTCATTGGAGTCCTCACTTTCTTTCTAAGGAAACAATACATTACTTTTTTAATGGCTACCATATTTAGGTGTACATGTAAGGTTTTATTATGTACCTGTATTGTTTAAATTCGTTAATTTATACTATTCAAGACACGAACACTGACCAATAATAAGAATCATTAGCACTTGGTATGGATACAGTCACCTACATGTACACAACATCACACCCACGAGAAACGCAAATTTGGGGGCAAATTAATTCCATCCAAAGAATTGTTAGGTTTCGAGTGGTGATTTCACAATAAGGCATTACAGCGAGTAATGCCTTGTTTCTACTACAAGTCTTAACCCCTGACTCTACCCAGGCAAGTACAGACTACATTTGTTGGTTGGACTTAATACTTGCCTCTGCTGGGAGTATGGATGGATGGACCACACCCCTTGCCAACCATTAGCGAAAAATGTCTTCTAACTTACTGTGTACAAGTCTTATTTGAAAGTGGAATTTAAACAACTTTCTGCATAAAGGTGGCGGGAAACTTGACAAGTGTAGCCAAGGGCATTAATGCCTTAGCTAACCCCCTTTATCCTACTACCTTCAATGATTACATCATTAATACTACCTTCATCAGTAATATTATCTTTAATCATTATTTCATTACCTACAATTTATTTCATGCCATTAATCAATCATTATTTCACGCCATTAATATTACATTTAATAATTATCGTACACACTTAACCCTACAGACTTACATCCTTGCAAACGTCACACATTGTGGACTCGTCATACTCTATGCTTAATGCATTCTCTGATGTGAGGGCACTGGCCATGTTCTGCTGGCACTGCATACCAGTCATGTGAGCTAACAACCCTAACAAAGATAACACCATACCTTTGTCTCAAGAAGACAAATTGCACATCTCAGAGTTTCTTCTGAAAGTCCATCTGAGAAAGATCAGCAGCACATTAACCTACCAGCACTGTCCCGTTACCATAGCTACCAGCAATGCCCCCGTAAGACAAGTAAAAATAGAAACTCTGGAAGGCAGGGGAGGGGGGTGGAGGAAGGCAGGGGTGAGGGGAGGAGGAAGGCAGGGGTGAGGGGAGGAGGAAGGCAGGGGTGGGGGGTGGAGGAAGGCAGGGGAGGGGGAGGAGGAAGGCAGGGGTGAGGGGTGGAGGAAGGCAGGGGAGGGGGTGGAGGAATGCAGGGGTGAGGGGTGGAGGAAGGCAGGGGTGGGGGAGAAGGAAGGCAGAGGGGGTGGAGGAAGGCAGGGGAGGGGGTGGAGGAATGCAGGGGTGAGGGGTGGAGGAAGGCAGGGGTGGGGGAGGAGGAAGGCAGAGGGGGTGGAGGAAGGCAGAGGGGGTGGAGGAAGGTGGTTACTCCCCAAAGATGCTACACTGTAAGTGAGCACGAGGAGCTTATGTTCAGGATGACTGTCTAGTGCCCTGACCCAACAAATGTATTGATGAAAGCAGGGGGTCTGGGCACTAGAAGAGATCTATCATGTTATCAATGAGTCATGCCCCTGCATAGATATTTCAAAGGGCTCCACAGTTGTATTGAGGTATCAAAACACATCAGGTTTGGTTTAAAACAAGCTTAGACATAAATACAAGTTCACGAGTTGCCTTTCAAGTTTAACCACCCAGCACATGGGCACACACCACACCACACCCCTGGGCACACACACCACACCACACCCCTGGGCACACACACCACACCACACCCCTGGGCACACACCCCACCACACCCCTGGGCACACACACCACACCCCTGTGCACACACACCACACCCCTGGGCACACACCACAACCCTGGGCACTCACACACCACACCCCTGGGTACACACCATACCACACCCTTGGCACACACACACACACCACATCCCTGGGCACATACACCCCTGGGCACACACACACACACACCACATCCCTGGGCACACACCACACCACACACCCCTTGGGTATATCCTAATATTACTTTTAAATTTTCTCTTCCTGTTGATTCTTTCCAGCCAGTTGAGGTCCAGATCGTCCAAGTCATACTGAACATACTGCAGACGAGGAGTGTTCTCCTCTGTGGTGTGTGCACTGGGCCTAAGCACACATACCACAGTCCACTAAATACTTCAAACCACATGGCACACTTACATCCTGAAATCTTGGGCATAAGGAGGTGGGTCAATGGATCTGAGGGGGGACTGCGACTATGATATATTAGATAATCAGTACAACCTGTTACCTCCATTTCTTCTGAGACACTTGCTCTGAATTAACGCACACCTAGCAAGATAAAAAATAGCTCCTTTTATTTGCAATGAAGTATAAAAATATTCTGCCACTGGTACACACCCCACTAAAAGATATACCACCAATGGGACAACTCAAGCTTAACACGCTTGCATACAGAGCACCTCAGTAGCCAGTAATACATGTACCCCACCCTATTGAGTGCATGGATCTCTACCTGTACTCCAATGTCCCACTCAGTTCTCCATGGCTCTCGTATAGTCATGTAGGTTCCCGCCTCCAGTGACTGGGAATCAGGTATCTTCATCGCACTTATCAAATCCGCCCGGAAGAGCTTATTGGGCAGAAAGCAGATGCAACTCATTTATTGCGCCGCACACACACACACACACACACACACATACACACACACACACATACACACACACATACACACACACACATACACACACACACACACATGCACACACACATGCACACACACATGCACACACGCCGCACAGGCGTACTATTTATTACACATGTACAGCCACACGCACGCACTCTACAAAGCTTACCCAAAGTACTTAGCAATTCATGGACGGCCTAGGCTTACAACATACCTCGGCGGGTCTCTGTCCGGGTATTCGGTTGCCTGATGTCATGGTCCTTCAAAACCTTGAAGAACGTCCCCCATAAACTTTCTTGAGCTATCCCAGAGTTAATATTTAACGCTCTAGTACATATCAAAAGTCACCCTGCTTAGCCTTCCAATCGCATACACCTCTTGACACACTGCAAAGAAACTCCTGATGATCAGATTACACTCAAGCCTTGAACTTTGTATAGTGAGCGAGCCGTTTACGTTTTTGTACAGTACAGACGTGGTCCTCACACGTTTATTACTTTGTATCAACCGCCATTTTCGATAACAACTCCAAGTCACGTGATGAGCAAGCACTCGCCCCGCCCTCGTGTACGTGTGCGTGTACGTACGTGCACGTGTGTTTTGTGGACTTTTAATGGCGCAAAGGAGATTACAGGCGCTATTTGTGCCGTTATTGTCATCGCGACGGTATTCGACTCGCCAAGAATCAAAAATATGGAGACAAAAGCCCAACAGAAAAGCGAAATTGGCTATCATATTGGCGGAGGATGTACCGACCCTTGGATTTAAAGGACAGTTGGTGAACGTAAACCACGGGTATGGAAGAAATTACCTTCTGCCTCAAGGGAAGGCTGTGTACGCAACTCCTATCAATATTTCCACCTACAACGCTTGGAAAGCTCAAAAAGGGAAGTTGTCATTGGCCAGTGAACAACAACTTTTGACTAATTTTCTGGCTGGAAAGGTACTAGTGATTGAACAAGAAATAAAAACTAAATGGACTATATATTCTCAGCACATTTCAACAGCATTTAAACGTCAATTCCAGCTGCACGCTCCTTTGGATTGCATACAGATTGAAAAGCCGCTGACCGCCTTTGGTACGTACGAGGTGGGCTTGAAGGTGGATGACTCGACTACATTGAAGATGAGTATAGAAGTTGTTCCAAAGGAGGCAAAAGGCAGAGCTGTGCAATCACCGGCTACGTAAATGTTAAAAAAAATCATTTAATATTCCTGCACTGGCGAGTATCCGGACATGAAATTACTATGGATGGGTCGTGTTTGTACAGACATATACCAAATGCATGTAGTTCGGAATTTGATATAACATATGGCCATACTGCAAGATGACTTGGGTGTTATAAGAACTTACAAGATGTGTTCTATTTTCCGCATGCATCATGAAACCATAATTCCCTCGTCATACAATTGTAGGCACGTGACCTGAGGTTGCATGCACCAGGGGGGCGGCTCAGCTGTACTAGTAAGTTTAAGTTTGTTGTCATGGATGCGGGGAAAACCTCCACATAAACAGCTCAGTGTAGTTTGTCCCAGCCAGCGGTGATGTAATCTATTCACTAGCTGCAACGATTGGGGCTGGTGTGATGGCGGCCAACCATATCAAGAACAATGGACATCTCCAAAGGCATCCTTGTGAAGAGGATCTCATGATAGTGGGAGACAGCAAGCCAGCATGCGCCAACTTATTCAACTACATGAGGAAGCCGAAGGGTAGGGCTGTGCAGTGATTGATGACCATGTGTGAAGCTAGGAGTAGCTAGCTAGTGAAGTCGGCTCCCATCACACTGCTCTCTCCTGGCAGGAGATAGGGTATTAATGACAACACAGCCACGTGCCTAAAATTTGTATGATGAGGTAATGCAGTGTGTAGAGCAGTTGCGCGCGGAGGGGGCGTGGCTCACTTTGTGTTTGGGTGGTCTCGCGCAAGCCCTTTTGAATTAGGCTTACGTGTACGAGCATGGCTTCATGTAGGTTACATGGTGTAATGAAAGCCTAACGTGACTACGTCCTCACAGATGAGCACAAAGGGAGGTCTCCTAAAGTTATCACGCTTGAAGGATGCAGAAAGGGACTAGGTGTGCGTATCACGGGAGGTCGGAACATGGACCGCGAGGAACATTTTGGCATCTTCATCAAGGAAGTCCTCGTTGATTCTCTGGCTGCCAGAGACGGTCGGTCAATAAACCGGTATTAGAGGAAATATGTGCAGCTAAGCATATTACGTACCGTAGGTCAGTTAAGGGAAGGAGATCAGCTTCTTGAAGCGAACGGTCAGAGCTTGGTTGATGTTTCAAATCAAAGGCGAGTACGCACTCTATCACGCGTATATTTTATCCGGCGTGAAAATGCAGGGCAGTGGAGATATTGAAGTGTTGTACTGCCACCGACTGCATCAAACTACTTATATCGCGCGATGCGGCGGCCCAATCGCAATATCGTCGACTGTCGGATGTATTGGCCGCAGATACGAACTCACCGTTGCCGCCTGCTAACACTCCCAAGGGTAGGAGCTGCGCATTATCACTGCTTTTAGTATTTGTAATGTGTATTCCATACTACCCAATAGCTCCCATTACGTCGACGCCATTTCGCAATGACGACAGTAAGAATGTTACATAACTACGCCACCTGCAGTATGCATGTATACGTCTTGTTCCTGCAGAGCCTACACCTAAGGGACCACTATCAGCAGCAAAACAGAACGAGGCCCCAACACCATCTAACGTTGTCAGCGAAAGGTAAAATCAGTCGATTGATTTGTGTAGATTTATTATTATAATTTTAAATTGTCCAGTGTTAATTCACCTCCCTGGGGAAGTCCCCTGCAATCTCCCAACTTTGAATCAAGTAGCGCAGTAATGCAATGGCAGAAACAGTCAACCTCTGCTTCAAAGCCACCTGTTATGTACCCAAGTGAAGAACAAGGCGGGGCTAAGAGCCCCTCCTCCGCCTCATCAAGTGATTCAGGCAGCCATGATGAAAATGGCGGCCACGCACACAAAAAGCCACCATCAAGTGCCAAAGCAGAACATGCGTTGTACGATGGTTCACAGGTTGCACTTAGTGATGTCATCTTATCAGAAACCACAACTTCACCGCTTCAGAAACCAATATCATTGTCACCTCTCCATGAGAGAGGTGTGGATATTGGTTCATCCCCTCAACCAGCAGTGCAAGGAGGTAACAGCCCCACAGCCCTGACAGTAGCCATACATGGTTCATTTGATGTCATGCATTCTCTAATCTTTCTGCAGGCACATTACAAGTGACCCATCTGTCTGTTGTGGACCAATCATTGGGGTCAGGGTTTAGGTGGAGTTAACTATTAAAGTTACCACGTGTTCACACACCCTCACAGGTCACAGCCACTCCCCTTGGACCACCACACCACTGCTGATGATGTCATTACTATCCCCAAAGACAAAGGCCTTGGCATTAGTATTGCAGGTGGTGTAGGCCGGCCGGATGGACCAGGAATTTACATTGCTAAAATTCTTGATGGCTTGGACGCTTTTAATGTGAGCTAGATTTTGACCCAAAAAAATGTTGTATTATATTTCAGCTACTTCCTGATCAGAATAATCAGCTTAGAGTGGGAGATCAAATATTGAAAGTGAATGGAGAGTCATTTGAGTGTGTACAGCTAGAGAAGGCCAAGCATCTGCTGACACAGATGAAAACAAGGTGAGGAGAGCTACTAATAAGGTACAATAACCAGTAATAATAATGCATATGGCTTCATCAGGCAGCTTGTCAGCAATTACATCATTCAAATTAAGAGGCAGCCTTACAAGAGTCAAGCAACTTTAACGGCCAAGAACAACAAAACCTCGCCAGCAAGGTCAGAGTAAAACTTTCACACGATGCTTTGAATCCTCTCTTGCTCCTTTCATAGTGCTCTCACACCTCCCTCAACCAATCAGGGTGGGACAACCAACAAGAGTCCTAGTACCAGTCCCCAGCCCCATACCAGTCCCCAGTCCCATACCAATCCACGTGTATCTGTTTTTGATTCCAGCACCCTAGTCGTAACTAATGACAAACCTGGTAAGATTACTTAAAGGGATTACTATCTACATCCAATTACTACCTGGGCAGGTCCAAGTCCTACTGGAGTTGCCAAGGAACATTCACCCATCCCACGTAAAAGGACAAGGCTTGGCAGTAAGTCACTTTGCATTCCTGCCACTTTGCTATTTGTGTGTTACTTCAGATTCTGAGAGAACATCCAACTATGACTCAATGCGTCAGAGGCTATCTGTTGACACTGGAGGTCGATTTAAACTGACCAAACTGGAATATGTAAACTTAAGTTTAAGCTCTTACATGTATGTATGTTATACTGCCTTTTGTTGCTACCAGGCTCTCAACTACATTGGGTACACTGTCACCCCTGAGAGGCAGGAACAGTTCCGGAAGCTTGACATTGATGAGCAAGGGAAGGTTGTCTTGGCAGACTTCATAGCGCTGTGCAAAGAGATGTTTCCCTTTGAAAGTGGGAGTGGCAACTTGAACTTTGAAAGTCAACTGACGCTTGCTCTGACACAGAAAGAAAGCTTAGACTTCCCCAGACCAAATGCAGTTGGAAAGGTTACCTAGCCAGCATTGTAATGACAAACACTCCTACCACCATGCCCACTTCAGACCAGCAGTTTAGATGAATTGCTGAGGGAGTTTACTCCAAGGGTAGGGGAAGCGGCTGCAGTAAGTGATGAGAGTGACTTTGGTACACCAGTGAAGCCAGTGACAGATGGACAAATGCAACAGGCAAGAAGGAGGAGGTGGAGGATGAGGGAAGGAAGAGGGGGAGGGGGAGGAGGAGGAGGAGGGGGAGGGGGAGGGGTGTGATAACTAGTATATGCTTGCATGTGTAGCAAACAATTAATAGTTGCTCATGTTAGGTTGGTCCCTCACCAAAAGAAGAAGAACTCAAAAAGAAGCTTGCAATGACAGAGAAGGCTTTAAAGGCTTCCAAGAAGAAAGAGAGAGATCTGAAAAATGTAAGTACTGTGCTAAAGGAATGTGTCATGTAAGCATTCTGATCCAGATGGTAGGAGCTATGGAGGAGGAGCTTAGTACAGGAAGGCAGAACAATCACACTCATGTAAGAACTGTTATCTTTAATGAATGGGCGGGGTTATCCTGCTCTAATGAAGGGGGCGTGGTTATCCTGCTCTAATGAAGGGGCGGGGTTATCCTGCTCTAATGAAGGGGCGGGGTTATCCTGCTCTAATGAAGGGGCGGGGTTATCCTACCTTTAGAGCTCAGCTGAATTGCAGAGACGCTTAGCGGTGTTGGACTGTGAGAGAAAAAAAGAGCAAGCGACCACACGAAGGTATCAAGTAGCTACAGAGAAACTCCTGATGTTTGCTGAGGTCAGCACTGGTACTCCTGAGGTTGGTATAACCTCCCTCCCTCATGTAGGAATGTCATGATATTCTGGTGAACTCTCCTGATGCCAGTAGGACCTTGTAAGAGTATTGCCCCTCCCCCTGATAACACTGCCCCTCCCCCTGATAACACTACCATGCCCCCTGATAACACTGCCCCTCCCCCTGATAACACTGCCCCTCCCCCTGATAACACTACCATGCCCCCTGATAATACTGACCCTCCCCCAGGTTCTATGTACAAGGAAGTGGGCAATCCACTCTCCGAGGGGACCAGGTGACAGGTAACCCCCGCCCACCTAGGTATCTCTCCAAGCATGCCAAGGAGACAGCAGTCACCTTGGCCCAGAAGGCAAAAGAGGTGTCCTTATCTGTACGTGAAATCCTGAAAACTGAAGGTAACAATGTCGCCCACCTCCTCCCATTATCCCCATGCACCTCCTCCCACTGCCCACTCCAGAGCTTCCTTTCGGATGGGAGAAATGCTTCAATGAAGCTGGTGTGTTGTACTACATAAAGTAAGGATGAGGGATAACAAGCGATGTAAGGGACTCCCCCTACCACCTTTCCTCCAGCCATCAGACACAGAGCACATCCTGGTCCCGCCCTCTGGCTGATGTCAGCGCTGAAGCACACCACACCTTCCCCACCGCAGCAGACTAACCTAGGAGCCAGAAGGCCCAGAAGCATAGAGTGAACACTTCAGTAGGAATGACCCATCACATGTGCCCTGTTTTGTCGCCATAGTAACACTGCACCAACATTTATCCATGTTATCCATAGACAACCATCACTGCTTTGAGTTGGAAGGAAATAACAACAGAACAAACACAAAACAATAAATCTAAGGAGACTATTAATTGAAAATGATATAGTTCTTAGGAACAAGTCCCTCCTTCCCATCAGCAGTGCTTGCTCGGTACCAGCCCGGCTCTTCTGATTCGACCACTTTGAAAAAGATGGCAATACATACAGTATTATATCTTGTAGCGGTAAATAACCTAATGATTAATTAACATAATAACCTAACCAATATACAAATACAACTCACAGTTCAGGAGCAGTTCGTCCTTCTTAAATGACAGCTCTGTGAGATCCTCAGCATCACAGTCATACTTAGCACGAGCTGACCTGGTGGGAATGAAGCGGAGATCAAACCTGACACAATGGCCAACCTCCAGCCTCCTCTGGTAAGGTAACAGCCATATTAGAAACACACCACCAGCCACACCCACACCACCACCAGCCACACCCACACCACCACCAGCCCCTTATCTATATCCATCATTGCCTCCAAAGATATCCGGACACACAATGGAGAACTTGTCAGATTGAGGCACTTCCCTCCACATGCACCCCAGATGGGAAGGGGTGTGGCTAACTTGATTAGCTTTAAACGAGGTGTGGGCGATGGTGGGGACTCCCCCTTATCCCCAAGCTCAGGGGAACTGTCAGATCGATCGACTTCAAGTGGAGTGGTGTCAAATCTTGGAGGTGGAGGAGGTTTGCTAAAGTCAGGCAGAGCAGCTGTCGTGATGAGCTGAGATCTGCGTGCTGCAATCTCTGAAGCTATTTAAAGCAACAAAGAGCTCATGTGATCTCATGTGATCTGGTGTACCCACCAATAATGGCCGGTCTAGTCTTTGGCACAGGGGGAGGCAACCTTCTCTTCACATCTGGTTGTACTAAGGGAACGTTCACAAATTACATCACACTCTTGGACTCCTCCCACACCCTAGTCATACATTACCCATCATCAAGCTGTCACCCCTCCTCCCCCTCCCTCCTCACAAGATGTGATCTGCGAATGCTCCCTAAGTGTTCTGTTATTGTAGGAACATGTGGCAAGCATGCATTGGTAGGTTGCTAAGGTCAGGTTGCTAAGGATCCCTCCCCTTCCCTCTTATATCCCCTCTGGCTCCTCCCACCTGCCGGTGTCTCTTGTACTGCTAAGTCTTTTTGTGACACCTTGGTAGTAAGTCTGGGAGGGATGACTGGCCTGTTCAGGAAGACATACATGTACACATCAGTGAAGCCTGCTAAGCCTGGCTATCTCCAAGCTGTCACATACAGTACACAAACCTTTCTTTCTCCCTTCTCGGTGGTCTAGTTGGAATGAAGACCTCTGGTAGTGTGTTCTCAGAAGGTCTCACGTCAGAGGATACAGAGGACACTGAGGGACTCCTGGCCTCCACAGTGGGAGGAGCCACAGTGGGAGGAGCCACTGATTTGTTATCCTCAGTAGGTCTGGCAGGTCTTGGTGGGGGCGTGGTCGAACCATCCTCAGGGAATATCTGTTGTGTTAAAATACCACATAAGATGTAGCATGTACACCCACTGACAGCCTCATACCGATCCCACACCCTCACTCATTCCACACACATTCTCACTTCCCCCACACCCCACCTTATAGATCTCTAAAATCATCACTTCCACCACAATGTTCTGGTACTTGATGTCCACAATAGTGGCCACAGACTCTCTCTCAGGCCTCATTAGAGTTGGTCCAAACACCACACCCAGATTGCTTGCCTTCATGAAGTTCTTATCTGAAAGTGCCTGAATTCTTTTAAATAAGAGATATCTGTAATGGGGGGCGTGGCTTGCAAGGTTACTTACTTGTACAGGTGTGCAATAATGACAGCCAACACTTCCCTGTTGGCTGGTGGGAGTTGGTCCACCACCTCTTTGATGCACTCAACACGCTTCTCATGGTCATTGATCTCTGCACATGGGTGGGACCACAGTACATAACGCAGCCACCCCGTTTAATATGGCCACTCAAACAAGTGTGTGTGTTTGTGTGCGATCCCTAACATGACCCTAACATGATCATCCTAACATGATCCTAACATGACCCTAACATGATCACCCTGACATGACCCTAACATGATCCTAACATGACCCTAACATGATCAGTCATCGATGCTCTACTACTACATGCACTGACTTGCCATTCAACCATTTAAATCATGCAATGTCCTACGTGTAGAACCAATAATAGAAATCAGGGATTTACCGCCCCCACCCCCTGGTTTGCCCCTAATTTGACTAACCCACCCCCTGGTTTATATATGCCATGTCAAAATAAAACTGCATGGCGTGCCATTTAACGGTGCAGAGGGAAGACTTTTATTTTTGCCCACCCCCTATGTTTATATATATTCCTAAACCCACCCCCTGTTGCAAACTTGGTGGTAAATAGGTTTTTGGCATCCATTTCTCTACATTTGTTCGATGTGACTATCGTGCTACCTTTAACAATTGTCAATCTAATCACACCAATGTCCATGCACAAAAAATAGATGTGGTTCTTAAAAATGCATTATGACAAGTATAACTCTAATGGGTTTTGCCATTTTTACCAAAAACACACTATATGTTTTCAAGATTGTGTCAATCCTCTTGGCTATCCCAAAACATGCAACTGACAAATAAGTGCAAAAGACATGTCTTACTACCCGCTTCTTTGAAAACATTACTTGTTGGTACATGAAATTGCTTCACGATTTATGAAAAACACAACTATTTGAGGTCCTCAAAGAATCGCAAGAATTCTAACCATTTCTACAGTCCAATGAGTTTTTCATACGGGTTTGTTAAAAATCAATTTTAACTTGCATCCTAAGCATAGGACATCTGGAGATTAAAGATTAAGCAAGTTACCATGCTAATTATGAAGGAGTATTGGTTTTGACACCAATGTTTAGCCTGCCCACCTAGACCACCAGATTGTGTGCATGCAGCAATAAACATGGTATCTATGGTAACAACTTACTAGCTGCAGCAATCAATTGTTCATGTAGTGCAAATGTCATCAATGGCTCACATAACTGTTTGCTGGGGGCATGACAAAGTACACTATCACACATAGCCTCACAGAGCCCCTCCCCCTTCCTCACACAGTCTCAGAGCCCCTCCCCCTTCACACATAGCCTGAGCCCCTCCCCCTTCCTCACATAGTCTCACAGAGCCCTGCCCTTCACACACAGCCTCACAGAGCCCCTCCCCCTTCACACATAGCCTCACAGAGCCCCTCCCCTTCCTTACCCAAGATACGCTCTAACAGCACTGGAGATGGTCTTATTGTCCCACTCATACTCATCCAGGTGATCCATCTCTGATACTTTTAATTTCCTGTCTGCAAAATCTTTAACCAGCTTAGAACACTTGGCAATGATCCCAGGTTTGCGGTATATCCCCTCCTCCTCCATGCCACCTGCTCAAGTGAGCACCCCAGTGATGTGGGCACACAGACAAGCACACACCCACATACCTCTTTTTTCAATTAACTCCAAACACTTCTTCACAAACTCAAGACCCTCAGGTGTAAGCTCTGTGATGTGATGATATACATTAAGCTTACCACATCACATGCCCCACACCCTGCCATGTCCCACCCTCCCTGCCATGTCCCACCCTCCCTCCCATACTGTTGCTAGTGTTGTCCTCCTTCTTCATGGTCACATATGTCTGCAGGGGAAGGGGGGGGGGGGGGGATCAGGTACTTCCTATAACAGGCACCACACACCCAACTTACTGGCTCCTTCCCTTCCATGGTCTCCAGCCACTGCTTCCTGGCCTCTTCAGAGAAGGCTTGCATCAAGTACTTCTTCTGCTCCCTATGGAGCACCTTGTGTGTGATTAAAGCCTGGGGAGGAGTAGCCTTACTTTGATATCAGAACGTCCACTTCGAAGCAGAACTTTCTGTCCACGTCGTCAGCCTTGCACCTAACACAATCCAGCACCTCAAGAAACTCAGAAGAGGGTATCTAGGTAGAGTACATATACATGTATGTTCATAGCCATATGTATGTATGGCACCACATATCCTCCCACCTCCCCCTCCACACACCCTCCCACCTCCCCCTTCACACACCCTCCCACCTCCACCTTCACACACCCTCCCACCTCCACCTTCACACACCCTCCCACCTCCACCTTCACACACCCTCCAACATACCACACCAGCATGGCGCCCAGCAGGAGTCAACTTGAGAAGCTTTGTCTTAGTCTTGCCAACACCACCAACACCAACACCTAGGTCCTTCTTCTTGAACTGGCAGAAGTAACGGTGCCAAGTCTGACCAACTGTGTGTGGAGAGGGAGGAAGAGGGGGAAGGAGGGAGAGGGAGGAGAGAGAGGGAGGAGAGAGAGGAAGGAGAGAGGGAGAGAGAGGAAGAAGAGAGGGAGGAGAGAGAGGAAGGAGGAAAGTCCTGATTCATTCTACGACACATGTTTGAAGTCACATGATCATCACATGAACTGTCATAACTGCAATTTCAGAAGCAGGCCCTATCGCTCTGTAGCAGGCCCTAGCAGGCCCTATCCCTCTGTAGCAGGCCCTAGCAGGCCCTATCCCTCTGTAGCAGGCCCTATCCATCTCACCTGCCCCTCTCTTGTCCTGCACCATCAGTTGACCCTGTCTGATAAACTCAGGATGTTGCATAATACCAGCCTCCCCTTCCTGGAGATGGGGAGGAGGTGACAAGGAGGGATGGGGGGGAGATGGGAGGTAAATCAGGAAATGGAAGAGAATTTGTACATGGATTCAACCCAAGATCAAAACACAATGACGCACAAATCACCTCAATGACTTGGGCCTTCAGTTGGTAAGCCTTCTCCTGCTCACTTTCATGAGTCTCCCTGAGCTACACACACAAGAGGCGTGTACAGTCACTTGTGGGTGTGGCCCAAAGCAAACATACTATTTGAACTTTGAACTGTACTTGTTGCAGCTCACTCTTATGGGATGTCACCTCATCATAGGCTTGGTGCAGAAAAGTGGCAAGATCACCAATGTAGCCAATGATCTGCAAGAGAACATATATAAGCAGCCTCCTCCCCCTCCCTAAAATTGTCATCAATTGTAAGTGTGCTGCAATGCCTACCATTCCTTCCCCACACCTACACCTAATCCTCCCATCTAACCCCCACACCCACCTAATCCTCCCATCTAACCTCCACACCCACCTAATCCTCTCCCACCATTTAATATAATTGGCTCATTGACCAGCCTGCTATAAATGGCCAGGTATGTTGAGTCATGAGAGCATGGTTAAACAACATATGAATCTCATTATGATAAGTTAGCCCATCCAGTAACTTACTGGTTCAACCAGTTCATACTGCTTGATGGCGTGCACGTCCTGGAGCTTGCAGGCGTAGTCAAAGGCCGCCTGCTTAAAGCCAGCCGCATCCCTCTCTAGCTGTGAGTTATTCTGAGGATATCAATAAACTGCAACTAACCATTTGGTCTCAATAATACAGACTACCAAAGCCCCACCCCCTAACCCTCTCCAGATGCCCCACCTCCCCCTAACCCTCTCCAGATGCCACACCTCCCCTAACCCTCTCCAGATGCCACACCTCCCCTAACCCTCTCCAGATGCCACACCTCCCCTAACCCTCTCCAATGCCCACCCCTAACCCTCTCCAGATGTCCCACCTCCCCCTAACCCTCTCCAGATGCCACACCTCCTCTAACCCTCTCCAGATGCCACACCTCCCCTAACCCTCTCCAGATGTCCCACCCCCTAACCCTCTCCAGATGTCCCACCCCCTAACCCTCTCCAATGCCTCACCCCCTAACCCTCTCCAATGCCTCACCCCCTAACCCTCTCCAGATGTCCCACCCTCTAACCCTCTCCAATGCCCCACCCCCTAACCCTCTCCAGATGCCCCACCCCTAACCCTCTCCAGATGCAACACCTCCTCTAACCCTCTCCAATGCCCCACCCCTAACCCTCTCCAATGCCCCACCCTAACCCTCTCCAGATGCCCTACCTTTCTCTAACCCTCTCCAATGCCCCACCCCTAACCCTCTCCAGATGCCACACCTCCCTCTCCTAAAAGCTTACTTCCTGGAGATTTGGCTCTTTTTTCTTCACCGACATACGAAGATAGCTGTCCAAAGTTGTATAATATTTTTCTGCACATTTTTCAAATTTCTTCTTTTCGTCCTGTATAATAAGTGAGGTATCATATGTGTGTGCGCAAGTGCATACCTACATCGTATGTGTGTGTGCACGTGTGTACCTACATCATATGTGCGTGTGCACATGTACCTACCCTAGCTTTGTGAACCTGCTCTTTCCTGAAATTATCCAGAGTATTAAGAAGGCGTACCCTGATTGTTTCAATCTGCATGGAGATATGGCCACATCACACATGGAGATATGGCCACCTCACAATATGGGAGATATGGCCACATCACACATGGAGATATGGCCACCTCACAATATGGGAGATATGGCCACATCACACATGGAGATATGGCCACCTCACAATATGGGAGATATGGCCACATCACACATGGAGATATGGCCACATCACACATGGAGATATGGCCACATCACACATGGAGATATGGCCACATCACACATGGAGATATGGCCACATCACACATGGAGATATGGCCACATCACACATGGAGATATGGCCACCTCACACATGGAGATATGGCCACATCACACATGGAGATATGGCCACATCACACATGGAGATATGGCCACCTCACAATATGGGAGATATGGCCACATCACACATGGAGATATGGCCACCTCACAATATGGGAGATATGGCCACCTCACAATATGGGAGATATGGCCACCTCACAATATGGGAGATATGGCCACCTCACAATATGGGAGATATGGCCACCTCACAATATGGGAGATATGGCCACCTCACAATATGGGAGATATGGCCACATCACCTCACAAGAAGACACCATAACATTTGTGCACACAAGTTGTACAAATTAACAACCAGCTGTTGGTGTGGGGATACTGGTTCTCACCATGTTGCGTCGATACTCTTCAATGGCCAAAAGGAGTTTTGCAAAGGTCTGAAACGAGTGCACTATGCACCATGACAGCGGTGGGTGGTATTGGAGCAGGGGAGAGGAAGAAATGCAATGATACATACCTTGCATATTGTAAAACACTCCATCATGCTTCAATCCAAACCATACTTTACAAATGCACACACACACACACACACACACACACACACACATACACACACACACACAAAGCTAGAATGGACATTAGCTCCAACAGCCTCGTTCATCGTACCCAATCAACTCACTTATTAGCTGCTCGTCCTCAGTCTTCTCTTCCCCGATAGTCTTGAACTTAAACTTCGCAAGCTGAAGTGCGAACGATTGCTGTACTTTGGAGTACTCTGTCGTCAAAATGTAATCAAATTTAGTAACACATTGCACTACTGCCGCGTCGTGACACGCAGGAAGAAAGAAGTAACGGTACCTTCAGTAGCAAGGATCATACTCTGACATCCTTTTATGAGAGCTTTTACTTCTGCTCCATTTGCCTCGAGTTCTTTGTCATACAAGTCTATTAGATCTCTGAAACTTGGTGAATCTAGAAAACAATCACTGTACTCAAGAGGCGGTAGTCCTTCCCTCTCAGGTTCCGCCATCTAACGTTAAGCTTTATAAGTACTGTAATATAGTAATAGAATTTACTTATTTTTTTGTATAAGCATTTTCATCACGTGCTACAATAACGCTTAATACAATAATGGATATCAATTCCGCTCGCGCTGTGCGGCTGTGCCCTTTTTCATCCTCCACCCCACTCCCTCCGCTGAAGGGAGGGAGGAGAATGGGATGTTAGTGGAAAAACAAAGCGATACCACCTCCGCCCTTGTCTCCGCTGTCCCTAATACTAGTACCCAGACCCTTTCATTTAATAAGGTGTTCTAAATTTACGAGAATGCATACAATACGTAATAAAATATGGCCTCCAAGTCTTGAAACATGCTGCAGGCTGTGCCTCGCTTTGATAGCAAGTGGACAAAAGTCCATCTTCGGGTTAGTACAGCAATAGTATCTACGTGTACGTATATCATGTGCCGTTGTATGGTATATATGTACATGTGCCGTTATATGGTACATATGTACATGTGCCGTTGTATGGTACATATGTACATGTGCCGTTGTATAAGTTCTTTAGTTACGTATCTCGAAAACAGTTTGCTAATACCAAACTCATACTGTGTTCAACGAACGAAAGTGCCTGTCGTTCATACAGACTCACCACACACACACAAACACCACACACACACACACACACACACACACACACACACACACACACCATGCACGTATTGCGCACACTAGTCTGCTTTTACAGCGGAGGGTTTGACCAAACTATGGAACGAATTGGTAAAGGATGGAGAGATGATTGTGGCAGGTGGAATGAACCAAATGGACAAGACTGAAGGAGATGAAGAAGAGAAGAAGTCTGTCTTCAATGCTCTCTTGGAAGAGTGGACCTGGGGCCAAGTCAGTATTTTCATTATAGACTTGTGGGGCCAAGTCATGATTTGTGTCGTCTTGGCCAAGTGCATGTCTTATTTTATGACTGAAGGCCTGGGACCAAGTTAGTACTATGGGCTTTGTGTTAGTGTGGCAGTGCAATAGGGTCTGATCTAGTCTGCACCTTTGTCTGAGACATTGGGCCTGTGTTAGATGTGATGGGAGCCATTTATATCTCCAACTCTCACGAGTGAGTTAACAAAGCCTTCTATCCATTCATTACTAGGAACCAACTCCTGAACATCTGAATGAAGCGTTGTTGGCTCTGACTTGTGAACAACACGAGCTTTCTCAGAGGGCCAGCCAGTCCTCGCTGTCCCTCAACAGACTCAGCCAGAGGCTTGTTGTGCTGGAACGCTACTTCATCGCTGCTTCTCGCAAGGGAAAACTCACAACTGCTGTGCCACAGGCTGAAAAGGTCGAGGTTGAGAAGGATGAAACGAGGGAGAAAGAATTAACCACAAAAACACAAGAAGGAAGGTAGGGAGTCATGGCTAGGTGCATGTGATGGTAGCATCTAGGGAGTCATGGCTTGGTGCATGTGGTGGTAGCATCTGTAGGTGCATGTGATGGTAGCATCTAGGGAGTCATGGCTTGGTGCATGTGGTGGTAGCATCTGTAGGTGCATGTGATGGTAGCATCTAGGGAGTCATGGCTTGGTGCATGTGATGGTAGCATCTAGGGAGTCATGGCTAGGTGCATGTGATGGTAGCATCTAGGGAGTCATGGCTAGGTGCATGTGATGGTAGCATCTAGGGAGTCATGGCTAGGTGCATGTGATGGTAGCATCTAGGGAGTCATGGCTAGGTGCATGTGATGGTAGCATCTAGGGAGTCATGGCTTGGTGCATGTGATGGTAGCATCTAGGGAGTCATGGCTAGGTGCATGTGATGGTAGCATCTAGGGAGTCATGGCTAGGTGCATGTGATAGTAGCATCTAGGGAGTCATGGCTAGGTGCATGTGATGGTAGCATCTAGGGAGTCATGGCTTGGTGCATGTGATGGTAGCATCTAGGGAGTCATGGCTAGGTGCATGTGATGGTAGCATCTAGGGAGTCATGGCTAGGTGCTAGGTGCATGTGGTAGGTATGGATTTAAAGTTGAACAAATAATTCACATCCAACAAACAAAAGCACATGTCCAGAGGCAAATTCTCTGTAGAAGGAATGTCTTGTCATCATTCTGTTGTGCAGCGTTCATTGGTGTGATGAGCAAAGGGGTGGGGCCTTCATTGGTGTGATGAGCAAAGGGGTGGGCCATTACACATCTTCTGCAGGCCACAGGTGATAAGCAGTAAGGTTGCGACAGACGGCCTGATCAAGATAGGAGCTCGGACAGCCCTGTCCTTTGCCTTTGCATTCTTGATGCGTGCCTGGAGATCAGGAGACGACAAAGACTTGTGCACGGAGGTCCTCCAAGAGGCTATTTCTGTGCTCCACGATATGCCCGTAGCCCTCCTGTTTGATACGACAGCCACTTCGAATGTTTGGATAGACATGGTGGACAGAACAGTACAGTTTCTTTTATCAGTCTGCCTGGGGTAAGGAGGTCGGGAGAGGGAGTAGTAAGGTTTGGTGGTATTGCAGAGGGTCCACAGAACTGTTGGGCTGAGGTCACATGACCTGGGGCTGAGGTCACATGCCTATGGATGACCTGGGGCTGAGGTCACATGCCTATGGATGACCTGGGGCTGAGGTCACATGCCTATGGATGACCTGGGGCTGAGGTCACATGCCTATGGATGACCTGGGGCTGAGGTCACATGCCTATGGATGACCTGGGGCTGAGGTCACATGCCTATGGATGGCCTGGGGCTGAGGTCACATAGCCGTAGATGATATTTTGTCATGCACCAATCTTTCTTCAGGACAAAAAGTGTGGAGAAGAAAAGCATTCCTCTCCATGACAGACAGCTAGCACTGTCTCTGCTTCTGGAGCTGGTCCTGCAGAGGGGTACCCTTGAACACATGCTAGACACCACACTGCTCCTGCTACGACTTACCACACACACAAAGATGGAGGCTGTGCACAAGGCGGAAGGGAAAGAGGAAGACTGCCTTCCAAGCAATGAGGATGAAAGGGTCGCACCACTTGTCCCATTTCTGAGAAGGCTCATGATGATTCCCACCCCCTCCAGTCCATTCCTAGGGTTTTCAGTGACACCAAGTGTAAGACTTATATATGATTTTAAGATAGGGTATTAGTTACCTTGAAGTTTACCTTAAATCAAAACTGTGTGTCATATATTCCCATCTATCCTTTTATGTTTGATGTTGCCTGTTGGTCCGAGTTATGTCTGGTGGTATATAGTGTTGCTAACTTGTGGCTACATTCTTAGGAGCAGCAGTGCTATGACACCTTTATGTTGTCCAATAGGGTGCACCTCCCTCTTCAAATCCTACCAAGTGCTACTTGGACTTTCTGACCTTGCCTAATGATGATTCAACACAAATTGATCTGCGTCAGGTAGCTACAGTAACGCTTTCTCATTTGGATCGACTGGCACATCCCTACATTGCTAGCGAAAAGGTAAGAGATATTGTCCACACACCTCACTCCATTTGGAGCACTCCATGTATTCTCTTACAGCTGCAGCTTGATGCTGTGGATCAGCAACGAATATCTAAAGTTTTTCACTGGGGAGGAGGCTCCTCCAAAGGATCCCATGCTCTCACGAAGCCCAACATTTCAACAATTTTGCTTGACATGGGAGCTAAACAGATAGTATCCTCAGAAAAGCATCGATTGGTTTTAACTGTGCACGGTTCTGTGTACTGGCTGAAGGACAGTGGCGATTTAACACCCGAACCGCAGGTGAATTACATGTAATCCTTCGATAGCTCAGCTGGTAGAGCGGTGGACTGTAGTGGTTAACTGATATCCATAGGTCGCTGGTTCAATCCCGGCTCGAAGGACGTTTTTTTATTGTGCTTTTTTTTTTTAATTTAAATTACAGCCTGTGACATTTCCTGGTGACGTTGAGATCCAGCAGCTGGCACATCACTATGAAGGCAACCATTTCCTAGCCCTGGGCAGTAATAGGGAAGTGTACTCTTGGGGTGAAGGTGAAGCAGGGCAGCTAGGTCTTGGAGACACCAAGTACGTCATCACACACATCATCACACACGTGTACATCCACGCATACATGTACATCACGCACACACATCACACATGTGTACATCACGCACACACATCACACGTGTACATCATGCACACACATGTGTACATCACGCATACATCATCACACACATCACACACGTGTACATACATTGTGTATACATACATCATCACACAAAACATACATGTACATTTATAATGGCTTATTGAATTTGTTCAACTTTAATTAAATAGGTCTATTGACCAGCCTACACTGGTTGCAGCTCTGTCTGGGAAGAATGTGGTGTATGTGGCCTGTGGGAATGCCTACAGTGCAGCCATCACCGAGGACGGTGCTCTGTACACGTGGGGGAAGGGAAGCTGTGGAAGGCTTGGCCATGGTGAGACTTTTGCAGGGGGAATGGGCTGTTTGGTGAGGCCTTTGGAGGGGGAATGGGCTGTTTGGTGAGGCTTTTGGAGGGGGAATGGGCTGTTTGGTGAGGCCTTTGGAGGGGGAATGGGCTGTTTGGTGAGGCCTTTGGAGGGGGAATGGGCTGTTTGGTGAGGCTTTTGGAGGGGGAATGGGCTGTTTGGTGAGGCCTTTGGAGGGGGAATGTGTACATTGCATGACTACACTACCCTAAAAGCAGCCTCTTGAAGTCCTCTTTGACCCCTAATGCATCCTTCAGTGCTGTCTTCAGACGACCTTTTTGAGAACCGCGTTACCTTGTCACACTCCTCCTGGGGTGGATACTTTTAGTTTTTGATGGCCATGTGACCTGCAACAGTTTCAGTGAAAATTGAAACTATTGGCAGATTCACACAATGTTGTAAGCTACGTAAGATTGGAACTTTGCTCTTTCTGCTTCTATGCGCTATGTACTTGATTGGAACTTTGCTCCTTCTGCTTCTATGCACTATGTACTTGATTGGAACTTTGTTCTAGTTCTCTTAAGATGTGGATATATACATGTAGGTAAATCTTGCCAGGCGCACATAATCAGCATCCCATCCTCTGACCTTGCAGATGAGAATCTACATGTACTAGGTTCACTTTCACTTAGTATGTTAGCCAAACATCTATTGTTTGAATTCCAGCTGTGTCATATTTGCTTTCTATATATGTACTGTATATTGTATTGTATTTATTGAAGTAATGGGTCTATTGATAAAAACATTCACTATGTAGAGCACTGTGTAATGGGCTACCTTCACTATGTACAGCACTGTGTAATGGGCTACCTTCACTGTGCAGAGCACTGTGTAATGGGCTACCTTCACTATGTAGAGCACTGTGTAATGGGCTACCTTCACTATGTAGAGCACTGTGTAATGGGCTACCTTCACTATGTACAGCACTGTGTAATGGGCTACCTTCACTATGTAGAGCACTGTGTAATGGGCTACCTTCACTATGTACAGCACTGTGTAATGGGCTACCTTCACTGTGCAGAGCACTGTGTAATGGGCTACCTTCACTATGTAGAGCACTGTGTAATGGGCTACCTTCACTATGTAGAGCACTGTGTAATGGGCTACCTTCACTATGTAGAGCACTGTGTAATGGGCTACCTTCACTATGTACAGCACTGTGTAATGGGCTACCTTCACTGTGCAGAGCACTGTGTAATGGGCTACCTTCACTATGTAGAGCACTGTGTAATGGGCTACCTTCACTATGTAGAGCACTGTGTAATGGGCTACCTTCACTATGTAGAGCACTGTGTAATGGGCTACCTTCACTATGTAGAGCACTGTGTAATGGGCTACCTTCACTGTGTAGAGCACTGTGTAATGGGCTACCTTCACTGTGTAGAGCACTGTGTAATGGGCTACCTTCACTATGTAGAGCACTGTGTAATGGGCTACCTTCACTGTGTAGAGCACTGTGTAATGGGCTACCTTCACTGTGTAGAGCACTGTGTAATGGGCTACCTTCACTGTGTAGAGCACTGTGTAATGGGCTACCTTCACTATGTAGAGCACTGTGTAATGGGCTACCTTCACTATGTAGAGCACTGTGTAATGGGCTACCTTCACTGTGCAGAGCACTGTGTAATGGGCTACCTTCACTGTGCAGAGCACTGTGTAATGGGCTACCTTCACTGTGCAGAGCACTGTGTAATGGGCTACCTTCACTGTGCAGAGCACTGTGTAATGGGCTACCTTCACTGTGCAGAGCACTGTGTAATGGGCTACCTTCACTACCTTTACTTGTATTCTTGGGGTGTGGTATTAGTAGATGTGGTCTGAAGGTTTGGTTGTCACCTTCCAGTAGTACTGTGCTGAGGTTTACATACACATGTAACCACATGCAAAACAAGTGTGGAGAAACTCTTAATGGACCAGTATCCAATAGCACAGGAAGACAGCCTAAAAACATCCAGGTCTCTGTAGCCAAGCTGAACTTTGACACATGCCTCAATTGCACTTCTAATTACAATCAATATGTCTATGTTATTAGTCATGTAAACAAAAAGGCTAATAGGTGGGTGTAGGAGTTTTCCAGACCCTTTGTTCCTTGAGGTGATGTGATCCATTTGTAACCTAAACTGGGCCTGGGTTTGTTATTATTATATGTCTCCACAGGAGGTGTTGAAGACCTAAGTATGCCCACACTGGTTCAAGCTCTGCAGGGACATAGGATCACTGATGTAGATTGTGGTGGAGGGGAGGCACACACACTTGCTGTGGAGAACAATGGTATGTGTGTGTTATGTGTTTAGAATACCCTCTGCATTTTTGGTAGTTAGAGCAACGAACTTGGTGGAGTCACTTTGCATTTTTCAGTCAATTTATTCCACAGGGCGTGTGTGGTCTTGGGGTGATGGTGACTTTGGTAAACTGGGAAGAGGTGGAGTGGAATGTTCTAAGCTCCCTAGGCTGATTAGCTTCACCAAGGATACTAATGTTATCAAAGTTAGATGTGGAAACCATTTTTCTGTTGCTATGAGCAATGAAGGAAAGGTTTATACCTGGTAAGTGTGCTGATGTTGGTGTGTGCTGGTGTGGGTGTGTATTGGTGTTCAGGCAACCCTTCTGGATGGGTGTACGGGTGTTCAGGCAACCCTTCTGGGTGGGAGTGTACTGGTGTTCAGGCAACCCTTCTGGGTGGGTGTACTGGTGTTCAGGCAACCCTTCTGGGTGGGTGACGGTGTGGTGTTCAGGCAACCCTTCTGGGTGGGGTGCCTAATGTGACCTATTCCTATTATGTGCCTTCCAATACCTATTGCTCATTATAGGGGATCAGGTGATCTTGACCACCTTGGGCATGGTGAGAGGGAGCACTCAGGTCATCCACAACTGGTTGAGTCCCTTGTGGGGGAGAAGGTTGTCAGCATTGCAGTTGGTTCTCACCACAGTCTGACCCTCACTGCCTCTGGAGATGTGTATGGCTGGGGTAGGGACTGCAGTGGAGAGCAGGAGGAGACTCTACCCCAGCCCACCCTCATTCCTGAAGCCTCAAAGCAAGGCATTGTGTATCTGTCATGTGGAGCTTATGAGGTATGCTGGAGAGGTGAAGGAGGGGAGGGAGATGAGGGAGGAAGAAGGGAGGAGGGAGAAGAGGGAGGGAGAAGAGGGAGAAGGGAGGAGGGTGAAGAGGGAGGAAGAAGGGAGGAGGGAGAAGAGGGCTCCAGGGGAGGGAGAAGATGGAGGAGGGAGGGAGAAGATGGAGGAGAAAAGTGATGTGCATGTTATCCTCATAGAGCTTTGCCTGCTGCAAGCTGCAAGTGCTTCCTCTTGGTGCCCACCTCCCCTTCTGCCTTGAAGTATCTCATGGCACATTTGAGAAACTAGACACACTGCTGAGAGTGGTGTGTGAGGGGCTGGATGGAGCCCAGGGCTCCTATCCTCCACCCCACCAGGACCAGGAGTGCATGGCTACTGCCGTGCTCAACTTACTCTGCTTACAGGTGAGTCAGCTTGTGGTGTGCATTAAGGTGGTAGGGGATGTATTGTATTTCAAACATGGCGTAGGCACGTTCTTCAGGGAGGGGGAGGTACTTATTATTAGAGCGTTCACAAATTACATCATGCTTTTTTGGCCATCATTAACGTATGCATCATCACACTTGGTGTCACCCTCCTTGTGGGGGAGGGAGGGGGAGGAGGCTGTCTGCACACCACTCTTGGGAGTGAAGGCTGTTCCCATTATATATTCTTGTACTAGCTACAAGCTGCCATCATGGAGTGCACACCTCCTGATTCCTTGGGTCTGGGACCTGGGTCGTCACTCCTGGTGTCCATCAAGCAGTGTGTGGTTGAGCTGGCTCGCAACTCCAATGTGCTTCCTACAGTCCAGTATGCCGCTCAGCGTGTGCTCAGGAGTGGCTGGGCAATCATCCTCCCCACTGTGTCTGAGAGAGCCACTGCCCTCTCCCAGCTCCTCCCCAGTGCCCAAGGTATGTCCCCCGCCCTCATCACTGCTGGTCAGTTATCAATGGATACTTTCATATTCAGCCGAGAACACCATTCCACACGGCCATCAGTTCATGATCAACCTTCTTGTTAGCAGTCTGATGGTGGACAGGGGTTTAGAGAATGCTCTGGTGACCGCCATAGCCTATGAGGTCCAGGATCCTTCGGCTGTGCTCAAGCCTGGTGTGGAGAGTACTGTACCACTGCTAGCCCTTGTGCAACAAATGATCACCACTTCAACTGCACAATGCAGTGCCTTCATAAAGGAGGTATGTGTGCCCTTGCAAGCTGATTGCCATCTACATGTACATGTAGTTAGTTAACCATTTTCTTAATTAATTGTGACTTGTCAACCAGAAATCAGCTCATTAACTGATTTAAGTGCAATGCATGGTGTATACAAACTGTTTACCGTGGTTAATGAGTCTGGTGGTTTATAATAGTGTTAGGTGTGTGAGAAGGGCTGAATGATTTACAATTATTCCCAGATTGCAGAGGAAGTGGAGATTGACAAGGGGAAAGCCCCCCAACCACAAGGAGAGTCTGTGTCATTGGACCTCCTGTTGCTCTTCCAAAGGCTTCTTCTTACGCTCCTCTACTCCTCCACTACAGAGGGGGACAAAGGTAACTGTTGTGTTGATATTGGAAGTGAAGTTTGCAAATGTAGTTAGATGGTAACAGTTCAGTACACCTAGTTACACCTACATGTTGGCCATATGTGTGTATCTCACCTCTCCATCCTCACATCTCCCCCACCTCTATCCTTACATCTCCCTCACCTCCCCATCCTCACATCTCCCCCACCTCCCCACCCTCACATTTCCCTCACCTCCCCACCCTCACATCTCCCCACCTCCCCATCCTCACATCTCCCTCACCTCCCTACCCTCACATCTCCCTCACCTCCACACCCTCACATCTCCCTCACCTCCCCACCCTCACATCTCCCTCACCTCCACACCCTCACATCTCCCTCACCTCCCCACCCTCACATCTCCCTCACCTCCACACCCTCACATCTCCCCCACTTCTCATTACTTACTTAGCATACTCAAGCCAAACACTTGGGGCTATGGGGGTCCTCAACAAGTATCTCTCGATGCTGTTGGATCATGGCCTCCACATATTACCCTGTGCTGCAAAGGCAGCCTTGTTGAGTAGTAGGCACTTCTCCCTGGTCACTGAAGCACTGCAGAGGGATCCCATTGGTGCTGTGCTGCCTGAGCTTGCTGTGGGGCTTGTCCTCTTGCAGCTAAAGCTGCCACTGCTGATGCTGAGGGCTGCTAGTCTCCCACTACTCCTGAGCATGTTAGTGGACCATCTTGACAAGGTGAACCGTTGTGCCCTTGGGGCTCACAAGGAGGATGAGGAGGACCTCTCGTGGCCTGGAGTGAAGAGTGAGTCTTTGGGGAGCGTTGCTTTTGGGTGTACATGGTGCTGTGGTGCTATTGGAAGGTGTACAAGGTGCTGTGGAGCTATTGGAGGGTGTACATGGTGCTGGAGGGTGTATGTGGTGCTATGGAGCTATTGGAGGGTGTACATACAGTATTGTGCTTAAAATCATTTATAGGATGGTACAGTTGCTTTACCAGGATGGTAGTACCTTTGCAGCTTCCAAAACAGTGTTCCCGTTTGTGTTCACAGGAGTGACATCACCGCGGTGTTTGAAGGGTGTGGTCAGCCAAGAGGACATTGACAATCACAACAAGGAAGGAGGCCTGTGGATCGTCATCAATGATAGAGTGTACGATGTCCAGTCCTTGGCCTCTCAGGTAAGTTATCATTCTAGTGTCTATGGGTGATGTGGCAGCTGTGTTATGTTCAGGCACCTTGTGGTGTGGAGCGGCTGCGTGACTTGGCTGGGAAGGATGCTACTAAGGAGTATGACATGGTAGGCCACTCTGATTCTGCCAGAGAAATGACCAAACACTTCCTTGTGGGAGAGTACCAGGTAGGGTGCTGAGGTGTGGGAGAGTACCATGTAGGGTGCTGAGATGTGGGAGGGTACCATGTAGGGTGCTGAGATGTGGGAGGGTACCATGTAGGGTGCTGAGATGTGGGAAAGTACCAGGTAGGGTGCTGAGGTGTGGGGGAGGTGCTGAGGTGTGGGGAGTGCTAAGGTAGCACATTTCGGTACTTTATTACTTCTGCATTGTAGTGCTCTGTGAATAAATGCTACCAGCAGTTGGAGATATGCCCCATTCTTATTGATACTGAGCGCACACTGGCACTGCTGCAAGGGCTGAGGGCCTACAGCATGATTGAAAGCATACCGGTAGAAGCGGAGGAGGAGGAGTGTGATAGGTGGTTGTCCCAGGAGATGTTCTCTGGTGGGCTGGAGCTCCAACCTCTCATTGCTATGGAAACCATCACCAATGAACCAGAAACTGCTGTAAAGTCACTGCAGCGTCAGAGTTCTATCGATTCTGCACATGCCTTGCTCTGTGGTCTGTCGCAGCCTGTGATCCATGATGAGAAGCTTGTGGCTTTCATGTCTGTGATTCACCAGTACTCCAAAGAGCACAATCAATTGATGCTTGCCACTGACCAGAACCCTGAGCATCCTGTTGAGTACTTGGGACGGCTTTTCATGACCTGTTTGATCAAGCTTAGAGATCTCATGCACCTGGTCCTGAACATGATTGAGCAACTGAGTAGCCCTAATAATGACCATGGTAACTTTGGCAACCCCATCGTTCAGGTGCCTCCACCTCTGGCTGAAATTTGCAAAGCTGTGTATGATGCAAAAGTTGCTCTAGTTAAGGCACACCAAGAGTCACTTTGCACTTATGAAGAGGTGTGTCGGGAGCCAATTCAACGTTGCCTTTTCATTATCGCCAATATTCGCTCGCCCATTGTAAATGTGGTGGGTTTGCTGCATAAGAACCAGCTTCAGCATGGCAGTACCCGGTGGAGACACTACGCCCAGCAGGCACTCAAGGCAGTCAAGGCTGCAGCAGGGAAGAGTGTGCAGGGCCCACAGGTGTCTGATCCCCTTCCTCCAAAAGAGAAAACTAGTGTAAAGTACATTGGAGATATCAAACAGATGAAAGAGGTCAGCCATTGGGGGGGGGGGGGGGGGTATTTTTATTTTGGGGTACATCGTCAGATACAAACCTCTTACTAGTTACTTAGGCACCTCATCTTTAGATACATACGTGTTCTCATCCCCAGTCCTACACTTGGGACTCTGTGAGTCATGAAATAGTTAGCAGCAAGAAGTTCAAATGGCTGAGGGAGAGGATGGGGGGACACTCTCTGCACGCCACACTGCTCAACCAGATGAAGAGTTTTGTCCTAATGGATGAAGGAGATGTGAAGGGGTTGCTAGGTACCCTGAAGAAACAGGTAAGTGTTCCCCATGCCATCTAGATTGTGCTCTGTGAGTATTTCCTTGCAGCAAAGCCGTGCAACTCTTCGTCTGGAGGGAGCTAAATATCTTCAGCAGGTTATATCACAAGAGAAGTTGCTTCCATCAGTGCGGTACTCAACCTTGTGTGGATGGCTGGGTCTGCTTGCCTCTCCTCGCAGGTCAGCCATCACTGCCTGCCTTGACCTACCCTTCGGTGCCTACTTCACACACAACTTTCCCCCACCCCTTTCTCCCACCACCTTCTCTCCCTCCTCCCCTCCCTTCCCCTCTTCCCCCTAGTGGTCTGCGCACTCATTACCTCTCAGCTGTGGAGCACATATCACCTGACCTGTACATTACACTGGAATTGGAGTTCAGGGCCATCACGGAGTGGGCAGTTAGGCACCTCAGGGGCTGTGTATGGGAGTCTGAGATGGCACTAGCACAGCTGAACAACTGCAGAACACCAGATGGTGGGTTTGCTACATTAAAAATGCATGTACATGTACAGGGATACAAATTGCCTCTTGAAAGGAATTTTGTGTTTTAGTTTCAAATCTGATATTCACTTCCTGTGTTCCTGAATGTTCTCTTCACTTCCTGTATTTTCTTCACTTCCTGTATTCTCTTCACTACCTGCATTCTCTTCACTTCCTGTATTCTCTTCACTTCCTGTATTCTCTTCACTTCCTGTATTCTCTTCACTTCCTGTATTCTCTTCACTTCCTGTATTCTCTTCACTTCCTGTATTCTCTTCACTTCCTGTATTCTCTTCACTTCCTGTATTCTCTTCACTTCCTGTATTCTCTTCACTTCCTGTATTCTCTTCACTTCCTGTATTCTCTTCACTTCCTGTATTCTCTTCACTTCCTGTATTCTCTTCACTTCCTGTATTCTCTTCACTTCCTGTATTCTCTGCATTATAGATGAAAAGTCAGACAACCTGACACAGAATACAAACAAAGGCTACACGATTGGGTCTTTCATCACTTCTCGCTTCATATTGGCCACCCTTAGCATGCTTACAATGGAGCACCAGTTGGTTGACCTCTCCCTCCTGTTGGACCAAGGCCTCCTTGGCCTGACACAGGCCCTCATCAGACTCACTGCTACTGTGCAGCAAGATGAACACAGAGGAGAGGAGAAAGAGGTGGAGTCTAGACCCGTAGAGGCTCCACCCACTTCTCCAAAAGCCATCCCTGCTACTGGTCCCGAAGTGATCCACAGGTTGAAGGTGGGAACTAAAGTAGTTCGGGGACCAGACTGGAAGTGGGTGGATCAGGTAACTATGGAAACCAGTAGTGGACCATTATCATGCTGTTGTCATGGTGCATAGGATGGTCCTCCTCCAAGTGAAGGGACTGTGATCAGTGAAGTGGGGCATGATGGCTGGGTCAGGGTTAGGTGGGCTTCTGGCTCTGTGAACTCATATCGTATGGGGAAGGAGGACAAGTATGATCTGAGCCTGGCGCCCTCAGAGCTGGCTCCCAAGGTGCAAGTGGAGGAGCACAAGGAGGAGTTGGCTGACACTGAGATCAGTGAAGGTAAGAGGGAGGGTGATGGTGTGCTAAGGGGAGGGGTGAGATGGTCATGGTACATGTGTGCTAAGGGGTGGGGGGAGTTGGTCATTGTATGTAAATAATTCAGCCTATAAGTGATAACCTAATTTTGCATATTCTAACTGTTGACCTTGTGTGTGTGTGTGTGTGTGTGTGTGTGTGTGCTCCCAACAGGCCTACCCCAAACTCCTGTGGCTCATGACCTGCCATCTAGCCTCATATTGCGTTCATGTATTTGTTTGCTAAGAAGTCTGGTTGTGGGCATGAGTGTCCACTCAGGAGACCTGAGCAAGAGGAGCTTGGATTGTGTGGCCAACCTTCTTCGTTATATTGTCCTTTGTGGCTCTAACAAAGGTAAGGAGGCATTGTGTGGTGGTCTGGGGAGGAGGCGTTGTGTGGTGGTCTGGTCTGGGGAGAAAACGTTGTGTGATGGTCTGGTCTGGGGAGGAGGTGTGTTTGGTGGTCTGGTCTGGGGAGGAGGTGTTGTGTGTGTGTGTGTGTGTGTGGGGGGGGGGGTAGTCTGAGGAAGAAGGAGGTTTTTATAGTCAGTGGTAGAAAGGGTATACATCATCCTACTCTTCCCCAGACCTTAAGAACCAGAGCTTATTATCTACAACAGCTGCTGCTCAACACCTAACGTGGGTGACACTGGGCTTTCTTAGGGGTGTGGCCACCCCTAAAATGGCTGGCAGGGCATTCTGCTCGTCTCAGTGGATTGAGTTGATGATGCAAATGATTGATTCTGCATCTGCATCAAACCCTCACCAGTCATCTTTGATACAGCAGGTTTGTGGAGGAGGGGGTGTGAGCCTGAGGTGTGGTGTGCATGGGGAGGAGGGGTGTGGTGTGCATGGGGAGGAGGGGTACCAGACTAATGTATAAATGTTGGTTTTGTTCAGGTAATGTGTGTTCGGTTGTTAAGAGCTGTGCTTCCGTCATGGGAACCTGGTCATCGTGAGATGGAGCAAAAGAAGTTGGTTGAGAAACTATTTGGCCTTCTGGGGGAGGTCATTGTGCTATGCAGCTCACCCTTCATTGGCTCTAGCAAAGCAGGTGTGTGTGTGTGTGTGTGTGTGTGTGTGTGTGTGTGTGTGTGTGTGTGTGTGTGTGTGTGTGTTGTAGTTCAAAGTAATGTGGTAGGTTTATTATAGTCCAATTGGTATTCATAGGGAAGCGTATCAAGAAGTACAGACTCCATGCCTCTTCTACGGCCTCTGACAGCAGCACCATAGCAGAGGAGCTGATAGTGTTGATACGTCGGCTCCACCCACTGGATGGCTGGAACAAGCTCATCAACCAGTACATCAGCCTCAGTTTGCAGGCCATTCCATCCCTGGTGCTTCCCATGGAGTCCATCAATCCAGCTTTACGGAGAGCCAAAAGCCATACTGAACAGGTACATTGTGTGTGCCCCCCCCCCCCCTTCCCCCTCACATCAGACCTGTGAGTGATCCCTTTAAATGTATAAGACACACACCCCATTTTAGCCACTCTTGAAATCAAAGCATTGGGGGTGGTACATTATAAGTCTCTCTAATGCCCCTAGCTGAAGGATGATGTCTACAGTCAAGGACCAGTGTTGGCTGTCCTCACTGTCATAGGGGGCTGGGACACACGCCCACGCCTGGGGGGCCTTGTTCAGCACCAGGAGCTGGGCGCGGGGACCATTGTCAGGGCCCACAGCAAGAGCAAAGTGCTGGTCTTCTTCCATGGAAGGAAGAGTGCCAAGCTGTGTCCTATGGGTCTTCTAAAGCCTGTAAGAGTGTGCTTGTGTGTCCTATGGGTCTTCTAAAGCCTGTAAGAGTGTGCTTGTGTGTGACTGTCCTATGGGTCTTCTAAAGCCTGTAAGAGTGTGCTTGTGTGTCCTATGGGTCTTCTAAAGCATTTGTAAGAGTGTGCTTGTGTGTCCTATGGGTCTTCTAAAGCATTTGTAAGAGTGTGCTTGTGTGTCCTATGGCTCTTCTAAAGCCTGTAAGAGTGTGCTTGTGTGTCCTGTAAGAGTGTACTTGTGTGTGTGGGTACAATGTACATGTGTACATGTACATCTGTGGGTGGGGCATGTGTTTGGTTGGGACTTGTGGTAATTATGCTCTTTTGCCCTAGCTGCCTGTTCTCAGCTTTAGGGTGGACTGTCTACCCATGAGCGAGACTGTCATGGGAATATGGAGCAGTTTGGTACGGCTAGCAGGGTCGGCATCAGGGGAGGCTCCCATAGCAACCCTCACTCCTCCTCACACCATATCCACCTCCTCCCTCACTCAATCCCTGCCACCAGCTAGACCTGTTCAGGCTACCACCAAACGTGAAGCAGCAAGTAAGTGCTCTGTGGTGAGCGCGCAGCCTGATGTGACATCACACCGCATATTGCCTTGTGTTGTGCGCCATCTAGATGATGACATCAACATTCCTCTTCTGAGACGTCAGCAGATACGCCTTGGCCTGTTGAAGGCTGCCCGAGTACTCTTCAGCCAACAGGACAACTTGCGTCAGATCATGGGCCAGGCTTCAGATGCTCACATGGGTCAGGCTTCAGATGCTCAGGAGGAGAAGTACAGTCTCTTCCAGCAGTTGCTTGGGGCAGCAACACGACCGTCACCTATCAAAGCTATATTTGGGAAAGAAGAGCTGGAGGTATGTATGTATGGAGCTGGAGGTACAGTTGTATGTATGTATGGAGCTGGAGGTATGTATGTATGTATGGAGCTGGAGGTATGTATGTATGTATGGAGCTGGAGGTATGTATGTATGTATGGAGCTGGAGGTATGTATGTATGTATGTATGGAGCTGGAGGTATGTATGGAGCTGGAGGTATGTATGAAGCTGGAGGTATGTATGTATGGAGCTGGAGGTATGTATGGAGCTGGAGGTATGTATGTACATGTATGTATGTATGTATGGAGCTGGAGGTATGTATGTATGGAGCTGTAGGTATGTATGTATGGAGCTGGAGGTATGTATGTATGGAGCTGTAGGTATGTATGTATGGAGCTGGAGGTATGTATGTATGTATGGAGCTGGAGGTATGTATGTATGTATGGAGCTGGAGGTATGTATGTATGTATGTATGGAGCTGGAGGTATGTATGGAGCTGGAGGTATGTATGAAGCTGGAGGTATGTATGTATGGAGCTGGAGGTATGTATGTATGGAGCTGGAGGTATGTATGGAGCTGGAGGTATGTATGTACATGTATGTATGTATGTATGGAGCTGGAGGTATGTATGTATGGAGCTGGAGGTATGTATGTATGGAGCTTTAGGTATGTATGTATGGAGCTGTAGGTATGTATGTATGGAGCTGTAGGTATGTATGTATGGAGCTGGAGGTATGTATGTATGGAGCTGGAGGTATGTATGTATGGAGCTGGAGGTATGTATGTATGTATGTATGGAGCTGGAGGTATGTATGTATGTATGTACATGGAGCTTGGAGCATAGCTGGAGCTATGCATAGGACATGTGCATTAATAAGCATTGGACTTGCCCATTGTACTAACCTTATGTGTGCTCTCTTTAGGCAGCTGCTGTGTCTGTCTGTCAATACCTGTCCTCTGAAGTCCACAAACCCCTCAAAGCAGTAGAGTCTCTGCAAGGGACAGTTCAGAAGAGAGCCCACACCCCCAAAAAACAAAATGTGGCTCCACCCACTCCACTTGCACCACCACCTAAGCCAGTGGCACCATCTCTGCCTCCTCCAACACCCCTTGTCAGTCAGGTCATGGAAATGGGTTTTACAAGAAGACATGTTGAGTATGCCATACAGGTAAGGCACAATCCCATGGATGCGAAGTTATATATTTATGTATTATTTCCGCTCCCCTCTCCTCCCTCCATCCCTCTTTCTCCCCTCCTTTCTCCCCTCCTTCCTCCTCATCCCTCTCTCCTCCCTCTCCTTCCCTCTCCCTCCTCTCCCTCCTCTCCCTTCTCTTACAACTCTGGCCTCTTCTCTTCTGTGTGTAGATGACACGACAGACTTCAAACGTTGAGAGGATAGTGGACTGGCTGGTCAGTCACGCTGGTCTTGAAGTGCCTGAGCTGGATGTCCCAGCTGTACCCGAGCCCACGCCTCAGGCCCAGGCCACTCCAGTCGCTGCAGCCATTTCAGACCCAAGGCCCGATGATGCTGATGAGGACAGTGACTCTGCAAGCAGTGACTCCAGTGGTGATATCGAAATTGATGAAGCTGGTCCAGTCACTGGTATGGTCATCAAATGGCTGCCATTAATAATGCAGGTGTTAATAACACTGTTATTATACCTGCGGCATTTCATTAATAACACCGTTAATATTTTATTAGACCTGCAACGCAGTTAGTACATTAATAACACTAATGTTACAATGTTAACATTAATAATGCAGTTAGTATGTTAATAGATATGTGACCATTAATGATGGAGTTAATATGCAAGTAGATATACATGTAATAATCTTAGTCGGCTTTCATTGCCAGATGTAGTTTCCAGGGTCTTCAAGACCAAAGCAGATTTTTCAAACATTGATGACTATGCTCGCTATGTGAAAGCCAACATTTCTGTTGGAATGACTGTGCGTTGTTGTGAGAGCTATGAGGAGGTGAAGCAAGGAGACCTTGGGACAGTGCTTAAGGTGGACAGTGATGGCCTCCATGACCTCAACGTGCAGGCCAACTGGCAGGAGAAGGGGGGCACTTATTGGGTGAGGTTTGCAGTGTGCGAGTTGACAGAAGGATCAGGGCTTGCTGCAAGCACAACATCATTCAAAGCTGGTGATAAAGTCAGAGTGAAGAGGGCTGTTGTGACCCCCAAGTGAGAGGGAAGGGTAGTGTGGTATGTAGGTGGGGGAGGTGTGGTATGTAGGTGGGGGAGGTGTGGTATGTAGGTGGGGGAGGTGTGGTATGTAGGTGGGGGAGGTGTGGTATGTAGGTGGGGGAGGTGTGGTATGTAGGTGGGGGAGGTGTGGTATGTAGGTGGGGGAGGTGTGGTATGTAGGTGGGGGAGGTATGGTATGTAGGGGGGGGAGGTATGGGAATAAGGTTTGTTGAGCAAAGGAGGAAGGAGGAAGGAAGCTAGAGATGAAGGGATCACTAGTGGCTGTATAGGTAACCATTGTGTGTCCACCATTTTAGGTACAAATGGGGGTCCGTGACCCACGACAGTGTTGGTATTGTGAAATCGATCAGCCGTAATGGGACTGATGTTTGTGTGGATTTTCCTGAACAGAACAGCTGGACTGGCCTAATAGCTGAGATGGAGGTCGTGCCTGGTATTCATCCAAGACACAAGTGAGCCATCCTAAAATGCCATGTGTGTGTGGAGTGTATATGTGGTGTGTGTGTGTGTGTGTGTGTGTGTGTGTGTGTGTGTGTGGCGTGTGTATGTTGGTGTGGTAGAGTGTATCTCATACATTTACACTGATATTTACAATGTAGCATTTCTTGCGTTAATTTGTATGACCATCATATCTCACCTGATTATGATGATACTGAGTGCCAAAATCTTGTGATACCCTGTGATGTGTACCCACACCCTGTACGTTACACATTCTGTGTATAACTGTACTGTCCCTTCAGATGCCATGAGTGTAACAAGATGCCCATTGAAGGCCCACGTTTCCATTGCCAAGTGTGCGCAGATTTTGACTTTTGCCAACGCTGTTTTGACCATGGCCACGCCCATAACCACGCCTTTGAGAGGATTGACAGCCAGGGTATGCCTGCGATCTACGTGGGGTCACCAGGGACACAGAGGAAGGCCCTCAAGAAGGCCACTGGCAAGAAGAAGAAGATGAGGGGTGGCTCAGTGCTCATGGACTGGGACCAGATTGTGCGACATTTCTCCGTGTCCAGTAATGAAAGCAGTGCCCACAAGTTGATTGATGGAGTCCACTCTACATATTGGCAGTCCAGTGGGCCTCAAGGAAAAGTGGGTAGTGTGTGCATGCAAAGTGCTTGGCTTGAGCATATCGGGTCCTTTCCATAGCACTGGATCCGTCTGGAGGTACAGCATGACATCCTGATAGAGCAGCTAGCCATCCAGGTGGAGCCTTCTGACAGTAGCTACATGCCTTCTGTGGTGGCCATCTTGGCTGGTAACACAGTGGGGAACCTGAAGGAGTTGAAGCAGTGTACCATTCCTGCATCTTGTCAGGAGTTTGTGCTACTGAATGCTCAGACAGAGGTATGTATGGAGTGCCATCAGCTATCTGGTGTGTACAATGGCTGTTAAGGGCTGGCTACACACACCACTGCCTTTAAGGGCTGGCTACACACACCACTGCCTTTAAGGGCTGGCTACACACACCACTGCCTGTAAGGGTTGTCTACACACACCACTGCCTTTAAGGGCTGGCTACACACACCACTGCCTTTAAGGGCTGGCTACATCCTTCACTGCTACACTCTCTCCTATTGCAGTACTTTCCTATCATTGAGATAGCCATTCGTGCCTGTAAAAGTGGAGGCATTGATACTAAAATCCACGGGATTACCATAATTGGTCGTGTTGACATGAATGAGGACGAGGTAGCTGCAAGCTTCTCCTTCCTAACAGTGGAGGAGGAGTCAGGCAGAGAGGCGGGAGTGTTACGACAGCAGCAGAAGAAGGCGGAGTTACCTGTGGATGGCTCCGCCTACAAGGTCTATGTGTGGGGCCTCAATGATCGCTCTCAACTTGGCAGTGGGATTGCAGACACCAAGGTGTGTTAGTGTGAGTGCTTGTGTATGTGAACAATTGTGTGTGGGAAAGGTTTATCATTAGATGTGTACATGCAGGTAAAGACTCCATGTGAAAGCAAGACTCTCTCTAAACTGCGGCCTATCCAAATGGCTGGTGGCTCTAAAACACTGTTTATCTTGTCTCAGGATGGGAAGGTAGCAGTCACACACACACACACACACACACACACACACATGCACGTCATCTTTCTGCTTTTCAACTCATTCAACCATTTCATTAACCCTTCAAAACCCACTTAACTGCCTTGCCCCCTTTGCCACACCCACTTGCCTGTACTAAACAGGTGTATGCTTGCGGAGAAGGGACCAATGGAAGACTGGGTGTTGGGGGGCTGTTGGACGTCAGTACTCCGAGGGTCCTTGTTGACCTTAGCACCTATGTGGTGCGTAAAGTATCTGTGCACACCTCAGGCAGACATGCCATGGCCCTCACAGCCGATGGGAAGGTGTTCTCCTGGGGAGATGGGGAGTATGGACAACTTGGGCATGGCAACCAGCAGTGAGTGGGAGGGGGACCAGCAGTGAGTGGGAGGGGGGGACCAGCAGTGAGTGGGAGGGGGGGACCAGCAGTGAGTGGGAAGGGGACCAGCAGTACGTGGGAGGGGGGACCAGCAGTGAGTGGGAGGGGGACCAGCAGTGAGTGGGAGGGGGAGTGAGAGTCATTACCTCCCTCACCCTCACAGATCCCCTGAAGTTTCAGGGATCTGTGAGGGTGTGAGGGAGGTAGTGCTTCAGGGGGCGTGTGAGGGCGGTAGTGCTTCAGGGGGCATGTGAGGGAGGTAGTGCTTCAGGGATCTGTGGAGGTAATAGACTGGTGAGAAGTTATACGTATACATGTAATGTACATGTAGGCGGAATTGAATCTCGCTCTCTCTGTCACAGGAGCTATGATCGTCCCAAAATGATAGAGACACTCCAAGGTAAACATATCCGGGATATAGCTTGTGGGAGTGGCCACAGTGCTGCAGTTACATCCAATGGGGAGCTGTATACCTGGGGTCAGGGTGACCATGGTCGGCTTGGGCATGGCGACGAGTTGATTCAGACCAAACCTAAAGTGGTAAGTCTGTAGCATGTGCACACATGTAGGTAATATTTGGTCATGTTATAACTCATGCATTTCTCTGTAGTCCTTTGTAGTCCTCTGTATTCCTCTGTAGTCCTGTGTATTCTACTGTAGTCCTCTGTATTCCTCTGTAGTCCTCTGTATTCCTCTGTAGTCCTCTGTATTCCTCTGTAGTCCTCTGTATTCCTCTGTAGTCCTCTGTATTCCTCTGTAGTCCTCTGTATTCCTCTGTAGTCCTCTGTATTCCTCTGTAGTCCTCTGTATTCCTCTGTAGTCCTCTGTATTCCTCTGTAGTCCTCTATTCCTCTGTAGCCCACTGTATTCCTCTGTAGTCCTCAGTATTCCTCTGTAGTCCTCTGTAGTCCTCTGTATTCCAATCACTTCAGACATTGAATTTTCCTCTCTTAGGTGCGTGAGCTGGAGAAGTACCGTGTCTCACTGGTGGCTTGTGGATGTCGTGATGCACACACATTGGCAGCAACAGAGAATGGATATTTGTGGGCCTGGGGTGATGGGAGCTTTGGAAAGCTTGGGGATGGGACAGAGGGAGGCACCAGTGTACCTAAGAAGATAGAAGACCTCAGTGGAGCTGGCATAGCCCAGCTGGAGTGTGGTGCCCAGTTCTCTGTACTGCTTACTAAAGATGGCAAAGTCTATACCTGGTGAGTGTGTGGGTGTGAGGGTGTGAGGGAGGTAGTGCTTCAGGGGATGATATGGTTATGTTTGTATTTATGTGGCTTCTTATGCATGATGCAATACATCAGCACATGCATGTGTACATCTACATGTACACATGTACTATTGTTATGTAAACGTTAACCTACACTAATGTACATGTTGTACATGTGATGTGGTTGGGGAGTGGCTGTATACTGGTCTCTTTGTCCCCCAGGGGAAAGGGAGAGTACTACAGGCTTGGTACTGACAACAGTACCAATGTGGGGAAGCCCCAGCTGGTTGAAGGTCTTGTTGGGAAGAAGGTGGTGCAGATAGCTGTGGGATCCCTGCACTGTCTTGGACTGACTGAAGCTGGAGAAGTATGTTGCTGGTCCACCACCACCACCACCAAAAAATGACTTTTGTTTCATGTATCGTCATGTATGCTACATAATACATGTATCCTATTCACATGTATACTTATCCTGTTATACATGTATGTACCCACCCCACCCACTTATCACACATGTACCCACCCCTCACATGTATCCCCTCACACATGTACCCACCCCCACACATGTACCCACCCCCACACATGTACCACCTCACACATGTACCCACCCCCTCACATGTACCCACCCCTCACATGTACCACCTCACACATGTACCCACCCCCTCACAGGTGTACTCCTGGGGTGACAATGAACACGGACAGCTAGGGAATGGAACCGTTGTGGTGAACAAGAAGCCACGCCTTGTATCAGGTCTTCAAGATCGTATCTGCAAGATAGCCTGTGGCTCCTCCCACTGCATAGCTCTGGCCAGCTCCGCCCCCTCCAACGCCCCTGAGTTCACACCAGTGTCATTCCAGACTCCTCATGACCCTCTGGGGATTGCTGTCACAGTCACAAAGGCCCAAGACACACATCCATTGGATGAAACCAAACGACCTTCACTTACTAAGATAGTGCTGTCCCTGCCCACACCAGCAAAGCAGCAAGAAGCCTTGGGGTACATCCAGACTGCCCTCCAGATAGCTTACGCGCGAGCCACTATAGTGAACTCCCTGGGAGGGATGGTCCAGGCAGCGCAGGAGACCGACCAGGTGGTCCAGGAGGAAGCACGCAGCTCCCTGGAGATAGCTGATGTCCCTGTACAAAGTCAGCAGATTCCCACGTTGTATCATGGGTTGGACACATTCACCATTCATTTGACTGCTGAAGACACTCGTGTGATGGTAGACCTGCTGAAGCTAGCTGTAGCTGGTCGTGTGGGGGAGAGGGGGAAGGAAACACTAGCAGCCGTTCTGGCGTCAATGGCTAAGGCCACTCCTGCAGTAAGATGCACACCCATCCCATGAAGACCCGCCCCCTGTGCCCCATCCCATGAAGACCCACCCCATGAAGACCCAGCCCCCTGTGCCCCACCCCATGAAGACCCAGCCCCCTGTGCCCCACCCCATGAAGACCCAGCCCCCTGTGCCCCACCCCATGAAGACCCAGCCCCCTGTGCCCCACCCCATGAAGACCCAGCCCCCTGTACCCCATCCCATGAAGACCCACCCCCTGTTTCCCACCCCATGAAGACCCAGCCCCCTGTGCCCCACCCCATGAAGACCCAGCCCCCTGTGCCCCATCCCATGAAGACCCACCCCCTGTTTCCCACCCCATGAAGACCCAGCCCCCTGTGCCCCACCCCATGAAGACCCACCCCCTGTGCCCCACCCCATGAAGACCCAGCCCCCTGTGCCCCATCCCATGAAGACCCACCCCCTGTTTCCCACCCCATGAAGACCCAGCCCCCTGTGCCCCATCCCATGAAGACCCACCCCCTGTTTCCCACCCCATGAAGACCCAGCCCCCTGTGCCCCATCCCATGAAGACCCACCCCGTTTCCCACCCCATGAAGACCCAGCCCCCTGTGCCCCACCCCATGAAGACCCACCCCCTGTGCCCCACCCCATGAAGACCCACCCCATGAAGACCCACCCCCTGTGCCCCACCCCATGAAGACCCAGCCCCTGTGCCCCACCCCATGAAGACCCACCCCCTGTGCCCCACCCCATGAAGACCCACCCCCTGTGCCCCACCCCATGAAGACCCACCCCCTGTGCCCCACCCCATGAAGACCCACCCCCTGTGCCCCACCCCATGAAGACCCACCCCCTGTGCCCCACCCCATGAAGACCCACCCCCTGTGCCCCACCCCTGCTCCATATGATTTTAGTTTTAGTGTTACACAAACACTCAATCATTACTATTAATAAGTACTAAAATCATGTATGTCCACCATCACCTGTTGCCATGGAATCATTATTCTTCCTCTTCCTTAACCCCTCCCCCTTCCTCCCCTTCCCTCCTGCACCATGTTTCCAGGTAGCCACTATGTTGATGGAGCTCTGCATTAGTGAGTTGGAGGAGGTGGCTCGGGAGCCTCAGATCAGCGAATGTGCCCAGCCGGTTGTTAAGGAGAGTCCCCATCCCTACTCCGATGATACCTCTCTGACAGATACAGTCCACATGTCTGGAGCTGATGTCCTCGTCATCACCTTTGACCCTCGCTGCCAGACCGAAAAACGCCATGATGTGCTGACCTTCAAAGATGCAGGAGGGGGCGTGGCTGCTGTTCGCTCAGGAAGGGAGGCGGCTGACTGGGCCCATGAAGTCAGGGTGATCGGAGATGAGGTCACCTGGAGCTTCAAAAGTGACAGTTCTGTCAATGGGTGGGGCTTCAGGTTCACCATCACACCTGTTTATCCCAAGAAGGGACAGGGTGGTTACCTTCTCTCTGATCGGGCCCTTCAGTCTCGCCCATCTATTGATCTCGTGGCATGCCTCCTGGACTTCCAGTTTGGGGGTACCCCTAATCAGGACACCACCAGCCGGCTAGGGGCAGCCTTGGCAGCCTGTGCCCAGCTTAGCGCTCTGGACGCCTTCCAGAGGAGGTGGGCCTTACAACACCTCAGGAAGCTGTTCAGCTGCCAGCAGAAGAGTGGCCAGGTGTTGGTGGCCATGGGAACCACCTACTCTTCCTTGAAACAGGTGTGTGTTCTGGTTGACTGTTTGCCTATCCCCATCTTGCCCCGTCCCCAGGCCTCTGCCGGGACCCTCAGCCCCCTGTACAGTCTGATGAAGGGCCTGCCTGATGCTGTCCACAAGCAGTACAACTATGAGCTAATGGCGGTGACTGGAGGCACACAACTGCTGCACAGTCCATTCTTCCAGGTGTGTGCACTGTTGGATACATGTGTGTGCTGTTGGATACATGTGTGTGCTGTTGGATACATGTGTGTGCTGTTGGATACATGTGTGCTGTTGGATACATGTGTACTGTTGGATATGTATGTATATCTTCTGTTCCCTTGGACAGTCCCTTGTTGCTCTAGCATGTGATATGGAGTTAGACACACTACCAGCTTGTGCAGAACCAACAAAGTGGGCGTGGTTTACCCAGTATTGCTTGGCAGCTCGAATGGCAAGATCTCTGCAAAGCCGCACAGCTATCCCCCCCAAGTGAGCACACCACACCCACCTCCTCCCAAGTGAGCACACCACACACACCTCCTCCCAAGTGAGCACACCACACACACCTCCTCCCAAGTGAGCACACCACACACACACCTCCTCCCAAGTGAGCACACCACACACACACCTCCTCCTAAGTGAGCACACCACACCCACCTCCTCCCAAGTGAGCACACCACACACACACCTCCTCCCAAGTGAGCACACCACACACACACCTCCTCCCAAGTGAGCACACCACACACACCTCCTCCCAAGTGAGCACACCACACACACACCTCCTCCCAAGTGAGCACACCACACACACCTCCTCCCAAGTGAGCACACCACACACCTCCTCCCAAGTGAGCACACCACACACACACCTCGAGCACACCACACACACCTCCTCCCAAGTGAGCACACCACACACACACCTCCTCCCAAGTGAGCACACCACACACACCTCCTCCCAAGTGAGCACACCACACCCACACCTCCTCCCAAGTGAGCACACCACACACACCTCCTCCCAAGTGAGCACACCACACCCACACCTCCTCCCAAGTGAGCACACCACACACACCTCCTCCCAAGTGAGCACACCACACACACCTCCTCCCAAGTGAGCACACCACACACACACCTCCTCCCAAGTGAGCACACCACACACACACCTCCTCCCAAGTGAGCACACCACACACACCTCCTCCCAAGTGAGCACACCACACACACCTCCTCCCAAGTGAGCACACCACACACACACCTCCTCCCAAGTGAGCACACCACACACACCTCCTCCCAAGTGAGCACACCACACACACCTCCTCCCAAGTGAGCACACCACACACACCTCCTCCCAAGTGAGCACACCACACACACCTCCTCCCAAGTGAGCACACCACACACACCTCCTCCCAAGTGAGCACACCACACACACCTCCTCCCAAGTGAGCACACCACACACACCTCCTCCCAAGTGAGCACACCACACACACCTCCTCCCAAGTGAGCACACCACACACACCTATGCCTCCCAAGTGACACACACACACCATGTGCATGAATTTTCTTATGTGATGGTGTGGTATCATGTGATCAAGTGTGGTTGGTATCTTGTGATCAAAGGTGTCTACAAGATGTTCAAGAACACATCAATGCACTGAAGGCTCAGGATGAAGCTTCCAGCACACAACACGAAGACCACACCTTGTTCACACATGCACATGACGAGCAGTTGTTGCTGTGGACACAGAGGTACATTGTATGGGCATGTCACATGACTATCAGGGCCCCACATCCTGCATGTCACATGACTATCAGGGCCCCACATCCTGCATGTCACATGACTATCAGGGCCCCACATCCTGCATGTCACATGACTATCAGGGCCCCACATCCTGCATGTCACATGACTATTTGATCCTACCTACCTACTTAGGTACCCAAAGGACTGGTCCATACCACTGGGGAACACATTTACTGTGTATGGGTGGGGCCACAACCATAGAGGCCAGTTGGGAGGGATGGAAGGTAACAAGATCAAGCTGCCAAGGTTGTGTGAGAGCTTTGCAGAGCTAAACCCAGTGTCCATTGTTGGGGGAGAGCAGACCCTCTTTGCTATTACTGCAGATGGAAAGGTTAGTTTGGTCTGACCAGCAAATGGAATGGTATCATGTGACCTCCTCCTCCTCCTCCCTCCCCCCTCTTCCCCTCCCCTCCCTCCTCCTCCCCCTAGGTGTATGCTTGTGGATATGGTGTCTATGGACGTCTAGGGGTTGGTGGGATGGATAACGTGACAACGCCCACACTCATTGCTTCCTTGTCAGCCAGAGGTGTGGCCATTAAGAAGGTGGCAGTCAACCCTGGGGGAAAGCACTGCCTAGCTGTGTCCACCTCTGGGGAGCTGTATGCCTGGGGGGAGGGGGATGATGGAAAGCTGGGTCTGGGGACCACAGCGTAAGTTATTGGGGGTGTGGTGAGGGTCTGGTATGAAAAGGAGCCCCCTTCCATTTCTTCTCCAGGAACATGGACACACCTCACCTTGTAGAGGCTCTGAAGGGAAAGATTGTAGTGGATGTTGCCTGTGGCTCCTCCCACAGTGCCTGTATCCTTGACGATGGAAGTATGTACACATGGGGGAAGGGACGGTATGGAAGACTGGGGCATAACGATCATGAAACACAGTTCAAACCAAAGCAGGTATTTGGGGGTGTTTGTGGGAGGTGTGCAGGTGTGAGGAGTGCAGGTGTGCATGTGAGGTGTGCAGGCCTTGCTCTAATTGATGATCACCTCAGGTGATAGCACTCGTGGGAGAACAAGTTACTTGTATGGCTTGTGGGAGTGGCGACGCCCACACCCTATGTGCTACGGCAGCTGGTAATGTGTACTCGTGGGGTGATGGGGACTATGGGAAGCTAGGAAGAGGAGGGAATGAAGGTTGCAAAGTGCCCAAGAAGATTGAATCCCTGACGGGGAAGGGAGTGATAAAACTCTTGTGTGGATCCCAGTTCTCTGTTGCACTCACGGCAGATGGTCAAGTGTATACATGGTAAGGGTCATGTGTTGCCATGGTAACATGTGAGGGGCTATTGCATGCCTTCTTCTTGCAGGGGCAAGGGAGACTACTATAGATTGGGTCACAATGATGATTCACACCAGCGCACCCCCAAACGTGTGATGGGTCCTCTGGCCTCTGAAGTGGTGGTGGATGTGGACTGTGGCTCCCTCCATTGCGTGGTCTGTACTGAGGGGGGAAGGGTATTTGCATGGGGAGACAATGATGAAGGTCAAGTGGGGAACGACAGCACCACTGCAGTCATGTGTCCTCATGTAAGTGGTGTGGGGTGGGGTGGGGTGGTGTGATGAGGTCATGGCTTAATGCTCATGTATGCATGTTGCTCTTCCCCAGGCCATTCATGTACCTGGTGATGTACAAGTTGACCATGTGGCTTGTGGTTCTGCACACACAGTGGTGTGGTCAGCTATGAGGAGGAAGGTGGTCTGCACACTGCCAGGAAGAGTGCCAATGGAATTTGATCATCTGAGAAACATCCCAATGAATGTTCTGAGGAATCGTCTTATTCTGCTACATCATTTCTCTGGACTGTTCTGCAAATTACTGACTTTGTTTGGCGTCCAGTCTAATTTAGAAGCTAACCTCCAAGGAGCAACTATCGAAGGATTTGATCATCTCAGATCAATTTTGATGTCTTCTGCTAAGGTAACAGGGCAGGGGTACCATGTGACTAGGTGGGGGAGGAGGGGTACCATGTGACTAGGTGGGGGAGGAGGGGTACCATGTGACTTCCCTTTTTCCCTGTAGGAACAAGCCTTTAGACGAATCATTAAGGCTACGATGACTCAGGGGAAACCCCATGGACCTGTTGTGGAACTGAACAGAATACAAGTCAAAAGGTCGAGGTCACGTGGAGGGTATGCTGGCCCCGATGGCTTGAAATCCGTGTTTGGACAGATGTGCTCCAAATGGAGTATTCTCACATCTGATGACCTGCTCCTGGCTCACAGAGTGTGGAAAGTAAAATTTGTGGGAGAGAGTGTGGATGACTGCGGAGGGGGATATTCTGATTCCATCGCTGAGATGTGTGATGAGCTGCAGAATGGATCAGTCCCCATCTTGATACAGACACCCAATGGAAGAGAGGACTCTGGGGTTAACCGTGACTGTTTTATCATTAACCCTTCTTGCACATCTCATGTGCACCACAACATGTATCGCTTCCTGGGAGCTATGATTGGCATAGCTGTGCGCAGCGGGTCTCCAATTACTCTCAACCTAGCTCCCCCCATGTGGAAACTTCTAGTGGGAATGCCGCTCACCATAGGTGACGTGTCCGAAATCGACACAGACTACATCCAAGGTCTTCTCTACATCAGAGACAATCCTGAAGCCTTTGTAGGGATTGAGTTCACTGCACCAAGCGCCACTGGTAAGGAAGTGAAGCTCCACCCCTCCATTAGCCACATCACCATGGAGAACTGGGCGGAGTACGTGCGTCTTGCACTGCACATGAGGCTGCATGAGTTTGACCAGCAGGCCCAGGCAATTAGGGAGGGTATAGCCAGGGTCATCCCCGTGCCCCTTCTGTCACTCTTCACGGGGGCAGAATTTGAAACCATGGTGTGTGGTAGCCAGGAAATACCCATCAGCTTGCTCAAATCGGTGACAACTTACAAGGGCATAGAGCCAACAGCACCATTGGTAAGATGGTTCTGGGAAGTGATGGAAGGATTCAATCACAACGAGAGATCACTGTTTCTGCGATTTGTGTGGGGCAGAACACGATTACCTAGGACCACAGCTGACTTCCGCGGAAAAGACTTTGTGCTTCAGGTATGAGAGTGCAGGAGTGTGTGAGTGTAGGAGTGGAGTGTGACAGTGCAAGATAGCGCAGGAATGTGATGGTCCATTTGATGTACCTTGTGCAGGTGTTGGACAAGTACCAGCCTCCTGACTACTACTTGCCAGAGTCCTACACTTGCTTCTTCCTGCTCAAGGTCCCACGCTACTCCTGCAAGCCAGTGTTGGAAGAAAAGCTTCGATATGCTATCAACTTCTGCAAGTCCATTGATACTGACGATTACGCTCGTGTTAACCTCCAGGAAGGCGCCATGGACTATGAGGATAACGAAGAAGACCAGCTGCCTGCCCCGCCCACTACTTAGCTTACTTAACAGCATCAATTTTTCAAAATGGTCGTTATGTGCTTATTACCTAGTGTGTGTGTGTGTGTTCAATGAAATTAAAACTTCCACGTTTCATCCAGCCGTAATATTTCAGTGTGGCTATTGCGATGTCACGTGCTTATCCTGGCAGGTCAGTTACGCTTGCAACTACTCATCAGGTTTTTTCCTGTCGAACGGATCAGCCCATTCTTTCATCCCTGTGATGGAATCCGAAGTAAATCATCTAAAACAAGTAGCGCAGCTTTAATTGCCACCAAACACACCTCTGGGTTGAACTCGTTCAACTGGCATCTTATTTCTCACAGCTCGCTGTTTCTCCCGATACTCATCAAGGTGAAATTTTGGGTAGAAATAAATCGGATAAAAAGCCAGGCCTAAAAGAGAAACAAATCCTGCAACAACCGCTACACTTTTAACCGTTTTAGCCATGTTGCATATTACTGTCCAAACAGAAAATAAGAGGGTACGCAGACGTAATGCACCTCAGACGGTGCGCACTAAAAAGAATATTTTTTTATTTTATGCGGGACAGGGATGGCATCTGTTTCACATACTACGGTGAATAGCGAAACTGCAAGGCGTTACCTCAAGGGCAAGCAAACGTAAGTACATATGCAACAACCACTCCTTATTCAAATCGATTCTGCCACTTATCAGACAACAAGATGCTAGCTCGTACCGTTGCCAGAAGTGTCTTCAATACGGACATTACACCTATGAGTGCACTGGAAAGAGAAAATACCTTTATCGTCCTTCCAGAACGAAAAACATGAAGAATAACAAGTCCGAAACGCCTGAAGTTTCAAGGTAACTATCTGAATGAGAAATGAATGATATGGTATAGCGAATGGTCTAGGTCTACTATATCAAAGAAAGAAAGAAGTAAAGAAGAGCCTAAAAAGAAGAGGTATATCTTTAATTCAAGTGGTCACCTAAATGATCTGTTATTCAGGGCACGCAGGGCCAGCACTACTTCGGAAAGTGATGAATCATCTTCGAGTTCCTCAGATACGTCGTCCTCTGATTCTGACTCCTCAGACAGCGAGTCAGATAGTACAGCTTCAGACAGCAGCAGCGAATCATCTAGTAGTAGCGAATCGGACAGCAGCACATCTTCCAGCGATAGCCATTAGCTTGTTTGTTATTGGTGTTACATATCTTAAAGAACGTTTCTATTTTTTAACATTTTAAAACGTCCAAAGCTATATGTTGAAAGTTCCATGTAAGAAACATCGCGATTATATTAACGGGATATCGACGGTACAATATGAACAGGCATAAAAAATATACAACATAGACCAGGTTAGTTTTTCTTGGCTATCTTATCTTCCTCCTTTATGGTAGCCTTATCGTCCTCCTTTTTTGAAGTCAACTTCTCCTTTTCTTCCTCCTTTAAGACAGCCTTATTATCATCGTCCTTTTTTGAAGTCAACTTCTCTTCTTTCTTTGCAGTATCCTCTTTCTTCACTGTCTTGTCATCATCGTCCTTCTTTGCCACAGTCTAAACAAAGACTTTGTATGAAACACAATAAACGAATCACTAGTAAGATAGATAACCTTTGCCAGGCGAGGTGAAGGAGGAAGCTTCACATTATGTATGTCCTTCTTGGCCACCATCACCTTCAGCTTGCGCTCCTGCAGCAAATTAGTCCTCAAAAACTAGTGACACCATGGGGTATGTTACAGGTTTATCATCATATACCCTTCTCTTACAAGGGAAGCATTATTCACCCCCCTAATTTAATCTGTGCATACTCCTCTCCAGCCCACCTTGGTCACAAGCTCATCTGAAAGTGCAGGTGGTTGTGGTAGCTGTGGTAGTGGTGGCTCAGGGGACTCTTTCCTCCTCTTTGTGGTAGCCACACCCAAGTCTTTCTCAGCACTGCGTGGCTCCTACAATGGAGAAGCCACACTGGTCATCCATTTCCTTAATGTGTCACAAAAGAACACACATCTTTGTCTGCGGATCGATCCTGACAATAGGGAAGATTGACAGGCAGAGACTGATGCAACAGCCCACACATCCACAACATTAGGGGGTAGGTGGTGAACTAACCCTTTTCCTCTCATGACGAACTACCTTTTCTTTTCCTTGTAACTCTACAGCATCAGACGCTGCTTTGGTAGTCTCTGTTAACTTGGACTGGCACACACACACACACACACACAGTCTTTTAAACTGTAATGCACAGATATACTAACCTTTGAACCTTCTTCTGTTTTTCTTCTCTTAGTATCTGCTTCATAAGAAGTGCATTTTTCAAACAGCATGGATGATAAAAGCTTGAGTTTGCCAGATACCATAACTCATAACCCTTTCCCCATCTGTTACCATGGATACCTCTTTCAGCACTGTTTTCAGGTGTGGAGGACTCTGAGCTATGTTGTCTTCTTTGCCCAGGTTTTCCTCCAGGAGGTGAGGGCTGCTCTGAACCATTGGTCACTTGAACACTCTCCTTTAATGGCAATTTGACTATGGAAGAGACTTTTACAGTCAACATGATCACCCACTCACGGGCAAGGGGGTTGAGTCTCCATACCCCCTACTCCACCTTACCATCTACTTCCTTCTTCTCCTTCTTTGCTGGCGGCTCCTTGCCCTCACTCTTCACAAGTTTGCTTCTCTCCTTTTCCTTGTCCTTCTCTTTCACTGGAGCTGCACTACCAGGGGTCGTCTCCTTGACAACAGGTTTGACGTCATCAGGAACTTGCTTAGACTTTGACGATGGCCTTCCGCCATCATCAGTTGAGCGAGGTGAATCAGACAGCCTTGCTTTTGAAGTGACTGTCAGTTTCTCCTCCTTAAAGTCCAGTGAAGTATCCTCTTGACCTTTGGAGGACTGTAAAGGTTACAGCTGTTCACTACTTAGGTCACATGACATGTCACATGATACAGTGTTTTAAAGATATTTTTGATTTGTAACTTTTGAACCTTTTAAGGATATGCAAGGGGATTTGGATTTTCACATTCAGCCATCAACCCTGACCCGAAAGTACTTAACTAGTAGAACTATACCCCAACAATCCTACTGATATGGTGAGGACACTACATAGAAATTGTTCTTGAACAGTACCCCTAACCCACACCCCTGCCTACACACAACGCTCTGCTGTTAAAATTTATTAAATCCTTATCAACACCTTCAATTATTATTAGGACCTTGTTTGGGGCACACAATTATTAATACCTTGCTTTCACTTTCATGCTGGGCTTTAACCCTTTCTTCCCTGTTGTGGAATTCTGCTTCAGCAACAAGATGTGTCCTGTGTGTTTTCAGCATTCCAGCATAGCTGCAATACGAGGTGTGTTAAGTGCATGCCCAGCTCCTCCCCCCTCCTTACCCAGTAGCCAAGGTGTACAGGTCAGCTCTCTTCTCTTTCTCTTCCTCCATCAGCTTCTCCACCCTCTTCTCCAGGGCCAGGCTAAGGTGGTAGACCTTCGGGTAGTAAGGGAGGATCCTTGTCAGTACAATGAGGCCATTGCGTATCTGCATGTAGTCCTTAGACTCCAGGCACACAACCAGAGATTTGGTCAGTTTAAAGTGCCACTTGAATGTGATGTGTCTGAAGTTTTCGTAGTCCAAGTACTGCTTCTCGTTGGCTGACGTCTTCATCATTGAAATAAAGCCAGGTGTCTGGCCACACTCCTGCCATGGCGAGAAGCCATGCCACACAAGATACGCAATGCACACAATATACCTGCACATAAGTGGCTTCATTTGAATGCCATCGCGTAGTGATTTCCAACAGTTGCCCCAAGAAGCGACCTTAATGATAAGGTATTATAGAAAAATTATAAAAATCACGCACACACACCATATCGTCGGACTTCATTCTCTGTACAGCACGCCACAGTGTATGAAATGTCAGAGAATATCTGGAAATAACGACATGAACAGCAACAGTATATGGTGTAGTACAGTATATTGGTGTAGTACACAGTAAGGACTTACACGATCAAAGAAGAGCAAAGTGGAAAAATTTGGTGTGTGCAGTGAGTGAAGCATTAGCACAAACTTGGCACAGTAGAGCGCATCAATCGCAGTGAAGCGGCAACGAGGGAACACACACAGCTGAAGAAACTGAGTGATGGTCCTGTTCTTGGTCACCTCTGGAGGGAGGGGCAAGGTGGGTGTGCTTTATGAAGAAGGTAATACGCGTAACAAAATGAGACTGCATATCTGTGCTATGGTGTGTATCCATCCCGTGAGGCAGGGGTGTGGCTCACAGGGAGGGTGTGGTCATTAGGGCTCAGTACATGAAGTGTTTCTTTATCGTCACTGATGTCAGAAACACGGACCAACACAATCATCATATGCCCAAGGAGCCATACTGACAAGCAGGTGTGAGGGAGCCACTTACTAGGACTGAACCAGTTCTCTTTGTCTTGTCTCAACCTAGTAAGGACTAGCCTACAGTTGTCCTCCTGCCTCTGCTTCTCTTCCTGCAGCTTCTCAATAAGTGTCTGGCCTCTGTCCTGTTCCTTCTTCCGCTTGCTAGAATTCTAATGACCATATATGGTGTGTTAATATTGGTGACCATATATGGTGCTAATAATATTCCCATGATATGCACACATACACCCTTCCCTTCCCATCACAGCTCACGCCATTAGAACATGCTCAACATTGTTAGCAATCAAACAATTTCAACTTTCTGTGGCCAGAGGCTCAGAGACACATGTGCTTTTGTATCAACATGTATTTGTCAGCAACACGGACCAACACAATCATCACTGCCTCTGAAGGGGATGGTACATAATCCCAGCTGATGGACCATTAAAGGGAGGCTGAACTGGCTTTTTTCGTAATTTTTTTAATTTTCTTAAATGGATGTACTCTACCTGATAGGCTTATAGTCCAATTTTTATACCTTAAACTTGTTTACTTTTAAAGATATAAGCTTACAAAGTTTTGCGCCATAGCGCGTCACTTGGATCCAATTATTAATTAAAAGATAGTATTATTGTTTTATTAATTTACCTATTGGCAGTACGTACAGTACAATCGTATTTACGACTCGCTACGTACGACGGGCCATGAACATACACAAACAGACCAGAGTGACGAACACTGAAACCCTCCACCTGCGCACACTGTCAGTGTGTCTGTGTGTGTGTTTGTGCGTGTGTGTGTGTGTGTGTGTGTCTATATATGTGCGTGTGCTGCCAGGAGTTGGAGGACGTAATATCTCAAGAATCAGGACGGTTTGCCTGTACTTTGGATCACCCTTAATTTGCCAGTCTGCTTATTTAAAAATGTACCGCTATAGGCCTAGGCCTAGTGCTTCGCGCCACTTTAGCTGGTACCGTGACAGTGAGAGGGGAGACAATTACGTTGCCTTAGCTTAGTCAGCTAGCGCATGCAAAGGTAAAGTCCAACAGGAAAAGTTAATACGTAATATGGGTATAGCGAGGGCTCAGCACATCGCCACTATGAACACACGTACGCTATGACATGAGAAGCTCATCCCAAAGTTCACAAGGTTAAGTAGAACAGCACTGCGTAAAGGAATCAGGCTTTGTTACGCTTGTAAGAGCATCCACTAACGGCACCATTAATTTCTAAAACACGAATAATGGTTTATAATTTAAGCCGTTTTAATAATTAGATCCAAGTGACGCATTGTCACATGACTAATTTCGTATTCAAAAGTTGAATATCTCCCAAACGAAGCTTGTAAAATATATATAAAAAAACTGTAGCCTATACTAGTGATTATCTTTGATATGAAGGGCACTTGTTTTTCCAGTTCAGCCTCCCTTTAACGTCACACTGTTTATTTCACCAAAATACATAAATTTCTTAAAGCAATTACCCATTAAAATTGAAATTAATGAGTAATTAGGTGCAGTATAACTAACCATATCTGCATTGTCTTCAACTGACTGTATAGAGACCTTTGCCTTGGCTATCTCCTCCTCATAGCGGCCATTGGGCACATAGAGGTCATACAGAGACAGTGACCAGAATATGGTGAACAACCGTGGGCTGGGGGGGAGGTGAGCCAGTTAGGACCGGAGCCAAGGGGCAATGCTCTAGCCACACCCACCTGATGTCCTCCCATATCTTCAATGGAAATAACAGTTTAGCTGATTCTATCAATGGTTCCATCACCTCTTGACTAGCACTGCAGAAGTTGGCCTAACACAAGAAGAACTGCAGCTAAGCCACATACCTTAAAGCATCAACCCCTTTACCTCTGATTGGGTAGTTCGCACCTTCCTGTCAACCACATCGCTCTTGACAGCTTTCTCTGCCTCCAGAAACTTTACCTGAGAACAATATCTCAATCAATACACACTTTTAGAAGGGTAAAGTCAAAGGTCAAGGGTCAAAAGGAAGGGAGCTCATAGCACTCACAGTAACAGAGTTACTAATCAGTGGTCGAAGCATGAAGAACACGGCATCAGGAGGTATGTGGTAGTCCTGCCCCAGCACTGCCAGAGAGGGGACCCACTTACTGTACTCCTCTGCACTCAAGTGTGTGGAGAGGAAGAGACCAAACTGTACAAAGGTGTCCATACACTGTGTGGGAGAGATATGCAGTCAGCAGGCTAAGCACCCTAGGCTCCATGGTAACTGTAGTTAAGGTGACTCAGAGTGTAAGTGTTGATTTTCATTACATTCAAACGAAAGATGGTGTAATTTGAAGACTCATCATTGTCACCTTCCCACCCCCTCCCTGTCACCTTCCCACCCCCACCTCCCTGTCACCTTCCCATCACCACCTCCCTGTCACCTTCCCATCACCACCTCCCTGTCACCTTCCCACCCCCTCCCTGTCACCTTCCCACCCCCACCTCCCTCTGTTGATGCCAGACTCACATAATCCAACAGGTTACACACAAGCTTCAAGTGCCTGTTGCTAGCCTCCTTGTACACAATACAGTCCCTTTGCTGTGCCATTAGTAGGCACAGGGGTAGGCTTAGATCTGTGTCCACTAGAGCCTCTCTCAATCGCTGTGACGACTTCTTTGTGTTCCTTACTTGAGAGAAGTACCCGCCCTTATAAGGGCAGAGCACATCATCGTTAACATCCATTGACAATACACTTAACCATGTGATGGCTGTACCCTCCCCCTCCCCCCCATATATGCTGGGCAAAGTTTGAACTAAATTGATTGGCAAATTGTAAATTTCAGGTGGATGGAATGTACATCAACAATGAGAAAATGGTCGCCATAACACTGCAAGCAGACTATGGTTATACAAACTGCATAACTTTGCACATAATTAAATTAATGTGTGCTTTCCCCTAAGTAATACAGTTCATATAACCAAAGTCTGCTGCAGTGTACATGATTCAGTGCAATAAGGAAAAACATTGGCACACTTTGTAAAATGTATTTTGAGACACATTTTCTATTGAATGGAATAAAAGATCAAAACTTCAACACAGTGCCCAGGCCCATCACATACTCAACAGTGCCCAGGCCCATCACATAATCAACACAGTGCCCAGGCCCATCAGTATTGCTCTATGTACCAAGTGTCACAACTTGGTCACTTCTGGTAGTCCCCATCAGGGTTTCATCGAGAAAAAACCTCAAGGGGGGCAAAAGTACTTTTAGAGGGGGGCGATTATAGGGCAAATCAAATTACAGACTGGTATTAGTACAGTAGTTGTTACTTGTCTCTTGTAAATGTACATGTATATGTGTAACAACATGCAGATGATTCTAATGCTGTTTTAATATTCTTGGATAGCACCACTGTGTGTCTCATAAACATGTTAGAATTCTTTTGTATACCTGTCCATAGATTTAATGAAAGGGGGGGCAATATAATGGCAAGGGGGGGCAAATGCCCCCCCTTGATGAAACCCTGCCCATCAGTGGGTTAAGGAGGATAATCTCAGACCAATAAGATGGTTTCATTAATAATTCAATCGAAAGATGGTGTATTTTTTCATCATCACAGATAAATCCTCCTTAGTATACAGCAGTTTTACACGGTAACTATGGTAACTCACCTCTGCCTTTAGCAGTTCCCCTCCAGCCATGGCCTCCAGCTGTGGTGTAGTCATCTCCTCGGATATGTCAATTCCTGCCATCTTTTGAATGACCTCTTTCAGAACCAACAAGTCAAAGCTGATTGAAAATTGCAAAGGACCAAAAGTATTATTGGCCATGCACACACTTCCACCTCCCCCCCTCCTGCCCCTATTCTGCTAACCTCTTGCCAGCCTTCAGCTGGTTGATCACATACTGCAGAAGACCAGTCAACTCTATCGGATACTTCTTGAAAACATTGGCAGAAAAATTAGCCAGTCCTGAAAACAATACCCAGTTCAGGATATTCTCCTCTCCAAAATTTACCAGTCCAATACCTTGAAGCCAGGTAGATATGTTTGTGTCTTCATGTTTCAACTTTTCCTTCTGTGGGTTGCCTAACGCCTCAATGATGCAATCTTGCAACAGTCAAGGAACCATCTCCTGATACAGCCCCCCCCCCCCCCCCCCCCAACTTAAAAAACACTACACAATATGGCTACAGCAAATGATACAAGCCAAGACATCGTACGCCAAGGGAGTAAGGTACTTCAAGGAGTCCACCACAGGTATGATGAAATTATCATACCTTTGGATTTGTGACAAGACCTGTGCAAGAAGGCAAGCATTAACGATAGCCTGGCAAATAACCCCTACATCCTTACATAATCAAAGATGATTCCAGGATTTGTGTGACTTAATTTCCCAATATGACGTCCCGATGGTTTTACGTTGTCTTTGGTTAGACGCCTGCAAAGGGATTAGGGGTCAAATAGACACATGCAAGGGTTAGAGGTGAAGACTTTCCCCTCTAATCTCAAATCGCTACACACATATAACCAGGTCCCCACTTCCACCAGTCACTACACCTGCCCCGCCGACCTCAATCTATGTCACTTACTTCATAATGTACTTTCCCTTGCTCAAGGTCTGGGTACGAACCTCTGTCAGTTCTGGGTGATTGTCATAGGAGTCATTCTTCCAATGACCATACAAACAATATCTGAAAATTGAATCCACACTTAACAGCAATACAGTGTGAGAGAAGTAAGGAGAGGAATGCTATTGAGAAGGGGGAAGAGGAAACACTGTTTGCATAACACAGTGGGTGGTATAACTACCAGTTAGGTATTCACACCTTGTCTGATAGGGGAGGAGCTTCAGCACTGACCACACCTCTTCTGCCATACCACAGTTACACTGCATAAAGGACAGTGCTGGCAGAATTACCTCATCCAAGACAGAAATGAAACCATGGTAGACATCCTCCTGTACAAGGTCAAGGGAGAAAGGCCCTGAAAATCTTACTATGCCACCAATGATTAGGATGGTCACACCTCCCTCCTACCACCCCCAGTGACAATCACATCTCCCTCCTACCACCCCCAGTGATGATCAGTGACACCACCCTCATACCACCCCAGTGATGATCACACCTCCCTCAATGATTACAATAAAGCAGATGACATCACCTGTTCCTGTGTGTGCAGCTCCCCAGATGGGAGGGAGTAGTACTCCTTCATGAAGGCCCTGCATATCCTCAGGACCTTGGCGTGCAGTAGAGGGTCTCTGTGTATGTGTGGGCCCAGGCGGTACAGCATCTCAAAGACCTGCCCCCCCTGGAGGTCCTCGTATTTGGTGCAGAGGCGAGCCCCCTTGGTGGGGGCGGGGCAGTAACCCTTGGCCGCTTTGGGAGCACAGCTAGGATACAAGGAGCAGATATTAATGGCTAAAATAACTGAAAGGCACACCCATATATGGCATATAGAATAACACTTCAGGAGGATAATCTCAGACCAATAAGATGGTTTCATTAATAATTCAATCGAAAGATGGTGTATTTTTTCATCATCACAGATCCATCCTCCTCAACACAACCCCCCAGCCAATCTGAAGCATGCATGTGCACCTAACATGAGAGCATACCTTTTGTACAGGGGTACGATGCAGGTGTGCACAAGTCCACACAAGGACTGGACTATTGGGGCAGACCACATTGCCATGTAGGGAGGTAGGAGATCCAACAGCTGCAGAGCCATAGGCCAATCCCCATGTTCCAACAGAGCATACAGCAACCCTAACTTCTGGTTCACTCCAAGTGACAGAATTATCTCACGATTGCCCTAGTATCAGAGCAGGTCATGTTTGAGTCAAACAACTTCAAGCTTCCCCATGTACACATCCCTACACGGGCTACATTGACCCCCCAGGTAAGGTCCCCCCTAGAGGCCCCCCATGTAAGGTCCCCCCTAGAAGCTCCCCCCATGTAAGGTCCCCTTCTAGAGGCCATCACTAACCAGCTTGTCGTGTTGCTCTACTGCTTCCTTCTCCTTATCCTCATCAGTCTTGTCCTATGCACGGCATGGGGAGGAGGCATAGCATAAGAGCACAGGGGGAGAGGTGGGGGGGGGGGGGGGTATATGTAAGCACAGGCAGATCAAAGAACATGGAGGAAAGCAAGGGACAGTTCAATGTATGGAGTGCCACCATTGATAGCAATATAGCCTGGTGCCCAGGCTGCTGAACAGCACACCACAACCGAATACTGTGTCTGAAGTTGAATAACTAAAATGCCAGTGGGTCGTCACATGTACATGTGCCAGCTCCGGACACTTACAGCTAATGATATGATGTTGGCTTTTTTTTCTTTGTTCTTTGAATCCTGCACGACAGACTCATAGAATTCCTTCAATTTGGCATCGCTCAAACTAAGCTACAGGATAATGAACAGTTAACAAAGGCCTCTGCATGAGGTCATGCCAATTGTGGATGTGTAAGAAGTAGAAGGGGCTAAACAGCTTTGCACAAAAACTACCTGTTTCCCTGTGACCAGCATTGTTAGCATTATGTCCACAATGTCCCCCTCTCCACTCCTCCCCCCAGCATCCCCAATGTCCCAGGCTGTTCCACTCTCCCCCTTACATGAGGGTGTAACTCGTCAAGGTTGACCAAACCATGGTGCAAGAGTTGTGCAGCTACACTGTACAGTGAGGGGGGCGTGGTCACTGCTTTGGGGAGATCCGCCCCCTGTGTGTCAAGAGATCACGTGATAGATGGTCACCTGATAGATGGTCCTTTACCTGACAAATTTGGAACTTAAAACCAAGTATGTTTACAAAGGTAGCACGTTCACAAGGGTAGCCAGCCAACAACTGAAGAAAGAATTCTTCTTCTTCAAGGTGAGTTTCAAATGCTTCCAGCATAATATCGAGAACTCGATTTGGGTCCAGATTGAAACGACCTATTCAGAAGAGCTTGAATGATGTAATATGTATGACCTAATCAGATAATCTTACCAATGAGTGACTTAATGTGGTCTAGCATAGCTGAAGGGCTGATCTCCAATCTTCTGTCATGACCAAGCTCAGCAATCAGTTTAGAATAGCCCTCGTTCTCCTCACGGAAGAGATTGAACTTAGGCTGCTTGTAACTGCATTGAAAGAAGTCTTTATTTAACCTCACACCTTCAAACGTTTTGGAATTTGTGTAACAGCTTACTAAGTAACAAGTGGAGCCCCGCCCCTTTACATCAGCACTTACAAAAGCTTGGTCTTGGTTTTGACGTATTTTTGGTTAAAATTAGCTTTAGATGGAACCAGGTTAGCAGCCTCAAGAGTGTCCATGTCTAGACGTTCTTTCAACAACAGTTCCCCTACCAACTCCTGGTAAAAGACAAGTGTCAGGTAAGTACTTGTTCGGAACATTGCAAATGGCCCACAGACCAGAACAAACACACTAACGCAACCAGCTTGTTACAATTAGCAAGCATACCATGAACCGAACAACTCCCCGTAATGGCTACAACTTACCCGACACGCAAGCAGTAAGGTCTTGAATAAGCTGCGCTGCTCTTTGCTGTCGTTAGTCCCGACATCTGCATCTGCAATTCCGACACCATGAAGATACAAGCAATATATAAAACTGCAAATGGCCCAGCAAAACCATGGACTAGGTAGCTAAGCATTTCTTCCAAAAGGGCCAATGGTTACGTCCGCTCCGATAAAATACATGCTTTCATCCTATACGTAGAGCAGTACCAAGAACTGTTAGTGTGTCAGCAAGTAGCGATGGGAAGCTCTCTTGAGTACCCTGAAGAATAAATAGAAGTTACACAACGCTCCTTGGAAGACTTGTATCTCACCAGCACAGAAACCAACTCCCCGAGAAATGACGAAATTTCGTCAATCCCAATGTCCCCCGCCAGCCCGCATTTTAAGAGATCGTAGACAAGGCTTCGAAGTTCTGTTGAAAGAGAAATAAAATGTTGCCAAAAATGCATCACACTTCTATTCCTACCGAGATTTGCCTCACAAGAAATGATTTTCTGTGTCTTATACGCCTTTTGAAACAATCCCAGCCTGATATAGGAGACCACTCATTCACATCCCTTCGCTGAGGTTCAACATACGCTTCTTCTCGGCCCTTTTCGCTCCAGCTTTTCACCAATCTATCAGGTATAGCGGTGCAAACGGCCATTTGCTCAGACATGTGCTTTTAGTGACTCACGTGTCAAAATGCACGTGATCCTCGTGCCTCCCCGGATGTGGTATTGTTAGCGGGTACTTTTTTTTTTTTTTAAACAGGTGAAATTCCGCACCTGATTATATCTAACCATAATACATGTATAACTGTTCACACACACAGGCAAAAACAACAATATTAATTAACAACATCCTCCTCCCGCGGTGCCAGTGGGCGGAGTATCTTTATTCAAAGCAACTGTGTTTGGCTTAGCAGTATTAGATGAAGGCTGGTTCAACTTCTTGCTGGCATGCATGTCCCTCAGATTTTTTGCCAACCGAAGAAATAGTTCCTCTATATTGTTTGCCGTTTTAGCTGAGGTCTCCAGAAAAGGCATCCCATATTGGTCAGCAAATTTGTCCCCCAACTCATGCGACACTTCTCTGTCTGTGCGGTCACTCTTGTTGCCTATCAGAATCTTATGCACAGCAGCTCCTGCATATCTGTCCACCTCAGTGAGCCACTCCTGTAGGTTCTTGTAGGTCTGTATAGCTCCAATGTCATACACCAGCACAATGGCGTCCGCACTGCGGTAGTAGCTCTGAGTGATGGTCCTGAACCTTTCCTGCCCAGCTGTGTCCCATATCTGGAGCTGTAATATGGTGTGATTTATACACAAGGCACTACATCCACAGCACACACAAGGCACTACATCCACAGCACACACAAGGCACTACATCCACAGCACACACAAGGCACTACATCCACAGCACACACAAGGCACTACATCCACAGCACAAGGCACTACATCCACAGCACACACAAGGCACTACATCCACAGCACAAGGCACTACATCCACAGCACAAGGCACTACATCCACAGCACAAGGCACTACATCCACAGCACAAGGCACTACATCCACAGCACAAGGCACTACATCCACAGCACAAGGCACTACATCCACAGCACAAGGCACTACACCCACAGCACAAGGCACTACACCCACAGCACAAGGCACTACATCCACAGCACACACAAGGCACTACATCCACAGCACAAGGCACTACATCCACAGCACACACAAGGCACTACATCCACAGCACACACAAGGCGCTACATCCACAGCACAAGGCACTACATCCACAGCACAAGGCACTACATCCACAGCACACACAAGGCACTACATCCACAGCACAAGGCACTACATCCACAGCACAAGGCACTACATCCACAGCACAAGGCACTACATCCACAGCACAAGGCACTACATCCACAGCACACACAAGGCACTACATCCACAGCACACACAAGGCGCTACATCCACAGCACAAGGCACTACATCCACAGCACAAGGCACTACATCCACAGCACACACAAGGCACTACATCCACAGCACAAGGCACTACATCCACAGCACAAGGCACTACATCCACAGCACAAGGCACTACATCCACAGCACACACAAGGCACTACATCCACAGCACAAGGCACTACATCCACAGCACACACAAGGCACTACATCCACAGCACAAGGCACTACATCCACAGCACAAGGCACTACATCCACAGCACAAGGCACTACATCCACAGCACAAGGCACTACATCCACAGCACACACAAGGCACTACATCCACAGCACAAGGCACTACATCCACAGCACACACAAGGCACTACATCCACAGCACAAGGCACTACATCCACAGCACAAGGCACTACATCCACAGCACAAGGCACTACATCCACAGCACAAGGCACTACATCCACAGCACAAGGCACTACATCCACAGCACAAGGCACTACATCCACAGCACAAGGCACTACATCCACAGCACAAGGCACTACATCCACAGCACAAGGCACTACATCCACAGCACAAGGCACTACATCCACAGCACAAGGCACTACATCCACAGCACAAGGCACTACATCCACAGCACAAGGCACTACATCCACAGCACAAGGCACTACATCCACAGCACACACAAGGCACTACATCCACAGCACAAGGCACTACATCCACAGCACAAGGCACTACATCCACAGCACAAGGCACTACATCCACAGCACAAGGCACTACATCCATAGCACAAGGCACTACATCCACAGCACACACAAGGCACTACATCCACAGCACAAGGTACTACATCCACAGCACACACGTCACTACATCAAGCATCCACACCAAATATATGTGTTTTTGTGACATACATACATACATATGTGGTACAAGCTAAGTACTATACTGAGCATTAGACACTATGTGGACCCACCACATCAGCACTGGACCCACCACCACATCATCCCACTACATCAGCACTGGACCCACCATCACATCATCCCACCACATCAGCACTGGACCCACCATCACATCATCCCACTACATCAGCACTGGACCCACCATCACATCATCCCACTACATCAGCACTGGACCCACCATCACATCATCCCACCACATCAGCACTGGACCCACCATCACATCATCCCACTACATCAGCACTGGACCCACCATCACATCATCCCACTACATCAGCACTGGACCCACCATCACATCATCCCACTACATCAGCACTGGACCCACCATCACATCATCCCACTACATCAGCACTGGACCCACCATCACATCATCCCACCACATCAGCACTGGACCCACCATCACATCATCCCACCACATCAGCACTGGACCCCACCTCCACCATTGGTGATCATATGACGGTAACTTCACTAAACCATCTACCAAAAGTCTACATCAAACATTAAGTGAAGCACATCCTATGGCTTATACCTCACTAGTACTAGTCGGATTGATCGTTTCTTTATCAAAACTACGCGTCAGCAGATCAATACCCCAGCCAGTATTAACGATACGAAGCATGTTCATACCTTCACCATGTTCGTTCCTATCTGAAGAGTCTTAATGCAGAAGTCCACACCAATGGTTGGAATTCCGGCTGAAGTAAACACACCATCGGTGTATCGCCTCACAATGCTCGTCTTACCGACCCCTGCGTCTCCTATCAGAACGATTTTAAATAGAAAATCATACTCGGTTTCCATTGAAGGCGGTCTACAAGAGTTCAGCAGTAATAAATAGCTTTATGGTTCTCTTCACCAAAAGACGCTTCAGTCAGCCTATACGACCACACCTCATCACGTGCTAATAAGCTTGTGATGCACTCAATGACGCAATGGCAATACTAAATGTTAGTCTCGTGCCCAGACCTAACACGCTACGGACTTACCCACCTTCCCTCCATTCTTCCTTCCTCTTCCTGTTCTGACCCCACCCCTCTTATCCTTCACCATTCTGCTGTACACAGGCAGAACATATAATGACCTCACCAACAATTTTGCAAATGCCCTGCAAACCCTTCACCTTCCACTAATATCCCTTCCCTTCCCTCAGGGTTGGGGAATGTATCATCACCCCTACTTAAATGCACTTGTGGTTGTGTGTGCAAGTTGAGAAGCTTATTGTACTGGCCTGTGTACACATTAGATGCCCTAACCATGTCAGTGGATAGAGTATCATGCCAACAACTGCACACATGTATCTCCTTTCCAGCAGTGAACCTCTTCGTTCTCCATACCATAATTACCTCTCTCCTTCCATCTACAGGGAGTTAGAAAGGGGAAGAAGTCACAAGCGGTTGTGAACACATCATTTTGTTTGTTTGTTTGTTTGTTTGTATTTTTAAAAAGATTTGATTGGACCCGCCGACATTCCGGCGTCGATCGACTTGTGTGGGTCTGGGTACGTCTCTACCCTTTATAAATATAATCCCCTAATTGGAGACTTCAAAAAGCTCGTTTTGTAGCTAAGACAGCAGGCTGAGCAGAACTATTGACGACAGCTATATAGCCGACTCCATAAGGGAATGACTCTGTTTAAATAGTTTCTACATGTAATTTGCGATTTAGTTGTTTCATGTATCATCAGATATCTCTAGTAATTACAAAGTGAAGTGCGAAAAATGGAGTCAGGCCCGGGGCCTTGCCAGTTTGGAGAGCCACGCTCCCTAGCATAAAATTCTGTACCGGTATCTGTGTACTGATTATATAAACGACCTGGTGTGTGGACAACTTACTAACTTCCACACTAAATACTCTTTTTTTTTCCTCGTTGGAATGGGAGGACACCGTCGATTGATCGATCATTCACATTTCTGGAAAGAAATTTTGCTCTAACAAGATTTTGAAGAATGGCGCGCAGGACCTGCGCGCCATTCTTCAAAATCTTGTTATCTACATGTAGAGCATCCAGAAATGTTGAAACAGATAACGCGCTAGCGTTAAGGATTACGACGATACGCTCGTTTAAACATGAGCCATTTTTTTTTTGTGGGGGGCTTAGTATACACGTTAAATAAAGGCCTAGGCCTCTTGCGTGGCCGCCGCGTTTTTGTGTAGTTTTTGGAGTTTTTTAAACGCAAAAAGCGTTGGCTTCTGGGGTCTGGGGGGGAGCTCACAGCGCTCCCCCATACCCCTAGCTGGGCGGGAGGGGGTACCCCCCTCCTCCTTCCGACGCCACTGCGAGGTGCAACTGGAAAATTAATTTCTTTATATCCACACGTGCACGCGCACATTCAGGATTTCAGTTACGTAATCTGCCTTAATTTGCTGAATGCAGCAATCGGTTGAGTTGTCTGTGCAGTATGAGAGATGTTGCCTGAGAGAGCGACGAGCACGCGTGGCATACTTATACCTCTCTACTACTAGTACTAGTAGAGTGGCGGCAGCGTTGAATATGCAGACTTCTTCTTCTCTAAACATTACAATTAACCTAAACTGAAGGCGCATCGTCTCGCGCTAGTGATCACCGTGCATGGCACCTTATTGGCCTCTTTGAAGCGATGACAGAAGGGCCAACTCATTTACTGCCACAGATCCGACCATACGTAGTAGTCCTCAGCGCTCACCATGGCATTAGCCCTCAAACACTTACAGCCAGCCGATCACGGTTAAATTGCACAATCGTCTCATGCCAACAGAACAGATCTAATAAGTATGCATGACGATGTATGCCCGAGGTCTGCATTATTATGTATTCATGAATTGCGCCTTTGTTCAACGATAATCTACATGTTATAGATCTCGTGCGTGCGTGGCACGTGAGCAGACACCAAGCAAATGGCGCCTTGTCTAACCGTCGATTTATAGATTTAGATGTGGTGGCTCGAAAGCAAGCTGAAGCTGAGAAATGATGGCAGGGGAAAGGTTTATAGATCAATATGGATCGGCACTAGAAGTACTTACTTTCAACTCGAAGCCAATTATTAACCAGCTGACGACAATGGCGGATGAAAACAAAGCTCACGCTACCGAGATAGTAGAAAAAATAGAGTCTCGCATTAAGGAGGTAGATAGTCATAGTTCTGCCTGGACCGATATATGTGTGTATATTTGTGTGTTTTATCAAATGTGTGTGTACTTTTTTGAAAATGATTCCAAAGAAGTGTTCGCGTATTTATTGGTGTTGAAATTGTCATTGTGAAGTGCAATGAAAACACCATCAAAAGAACATCCACACAGTGGACACTTATGGTCTTGCTCCTCTAGGTGCCCGCAGAACAGAAGCTTCCATCACTGTACCTGCTGGATTCCATTTTGAAGAACGTAGGAACGGAATACACTACTCACTTCAGCAAGAACATTGTTCACCTGTTTTGTCATGTCTTTGAGAAGTTGGTATGTTGATTGGGAGTGGATAGTGCATCTGAAAATGGGAGGGGATAGTGGGAAATGAGAATCAAACAGGTACAAAGGCTGTATTGGCAGCAGCAGCATCATCCTTTCCCTACAAATTTTAACCCCTTCTTTTCTTTATTGTGTCGTATCTTCATTGCAGCAATGTACTTGTACACATATGCACACGCATGACACATTTTAGAGTGATCCTAAGAGTCGGATGGCACTCTACAAGCTGCGACAGACGTGGGGGCCCTACTTTCAAGTTTCAAAACTAGCAGCCATTGATAAGCACATTCATGATGGTTTGGACCCCAATTGGCCCATCACTGCCACCAACACTGGCACAAAAGAGGCAGCAATATTTGTGAACCCCAAGTTCTTAGGGGTAAATGTTGCGTTTTGTTTGGCAGATAAAACTCATTCGTACTTACCCCCTGGTCACCAGACTCATGAAAAGCACACATCTGACAAAGCTCAGATACCAACTGCAACACCGGAAGTTGTAAGGATCCCTGGTCACCAGCCTCATGACAAGCACACATCTGACAATGCTCAGATACCAACTACAACACCGGAAGTTGTAAGGACCCCTGGTCACCAGCCTCAGGAAAAGCACACATCTGACAATGCTCAGATACCAACTGCAACACCGGAAGTTGTAAGGATGCTTTTTATTTTGTTACTGCTTCCAGAGAGTTGTGATACTGTGCAATTGTTTAGAGTGAACCAGGCACCTCCCAAGACGAAGTGTCCATAGGGGACAAGAGGAAGCAACTGTTGGAGCAGCAGAGACAAAAGAAGGCGGAGCATAAGAAGGCTTTGGGCATTACATCATCATCGGTAACATAGGGGCAAAGGGCTGTAGCTGATGTGTCTTCTGTGTAGGAAGTTCATTACAGGTTCCCTGCTGCTCTTCTAGGTAATGGCAGTAGATATTGAGCAGTCTTCCGGTGGAGGGCCACCAACAGGCCCAAGGCAAGATGGAGGCCCAAGGCAAGATGGAGGCCCAAGGCAAGATGGAGGCCCAAGGCATGATGGAGGCCCAAGGCAAGATGGAGGCCCAAGGCATAATGGAGGGCCAACAACAGAAGTGAAGCAAGAATTTGTTGCTCCCATCCCTCCCAGTGTGACAACAGATCGAAGAGCTCCTGAGGTTAGTTACATCCTCTGTTAGTAGTGGTGATAGTAGTGAGGGTCTTCTATGGTAACTGCTCTTCCTTATTGTTCACTTGTGTTCTAACAATTACTGCTGTTCCCTTGACAACTGTGTGTTGCACTGTGTAGGGTATACACCCAGCAGAGAAGCGTTCCCGCACAGAGCTTCCGAGGGAGTATGAGCTGAATGACCTTCCCACAGAGCTGCTCCCAAAGCACCAGGAGTATGTACTTGATCAGGTATGTGAGGTGAGCCCACAGGAGGTATTGAAGGGGGCAGTTAAGCAGGAGGTGTTTGATGGTATTGGAGGGAGTATGCTAAGTTGAAAAAAATTTTTTTAATAATATTGAAATGGAAAGGTTTAAAAAAACAACTACTATTCAAAAATTCGCTGAAACAATATGTTCATATATTGTCATTCAATTTATAATCAAAAGCCTGTTCAATTTATAATCAAATACCTGTACCAGACGGGGGTACAGCGTTGGTCCACCTGTGGTCAACTGTCTCTGAAAGAGTGCCTTTCACCAGCTATCCCTGATGGAAGCTCTTTTTAGACCCTGGAACACTACCACCATCCCTGTAGCACTTACCAGCACAGGCGATGGCAGCACATGTTGTAACAACCGCACACCCACAATGATCCATCGAGCAATAACATGTATGATGTAACTGACAAATGGCCCCAGGGGGAAAGGGGGGGGGGGGGGGGGGGGCTGCAGGAAGGAAACCAAATCATTTTGCTTTGTACTTGAATAACAGCCCAAAAAGAGAAAAAATGAATTCAGATTGTGTAGACCATACATATACCATACATGTGCCATACATGGGCCATACATATACCATACATGTGCCATACATGTCATCTGTTTATAATGAGGCTGTAGATCACTACTCTTAATGATGCCCCCCATACAGATAAAGAAGCAGCTGACAAGTGGTACACTAACTCCAGAGCAACACGCTACACTTGTGCACCAATTGGATGAGATCTACGAGCAGAGGAGGCGAAGGGGCACCAACGATAGAGAGAATCCTCCTAGGCATGATCCCCCACTGCCCCCAAATCAAACTGAGACTATTAGCATGCAATGGCAGGCCTCTGATCAATCTATGCGTTCATTTGGACCTTCTGTAAATAGGCTAACACAACCCACCCCTCCTGTACACAAACCTGATTTTCCTGTGCGTCGTTCTAACCATGTGCATGACCCTCGTCCAGTGAGGTCAGGAAGAGGTGGCCCCCCTCCTCCTCCTCCCCGTCAGTCTGGTCCACCCAGATCACGTAGGTACCGCCCATCTCGCCCAAGGGGTGACTGGGGGGAGGAGCCTCCAGCTGCAAAGAGGCATCCCTGGCCTCACGATGATAGGCACCCCTCTGGAGAAAGGTTTCCACCAGATGACAGGCTTCTTTCTGGTGAAAGGTTTTCTTCAGAGGAAAGGTTTCCCCCGTCCACAGAGAGACTACCTCCGGAGAGGTTTCCTCCTGAAAGATTTCCACTGGCCGAGAGATGGCTTCCTTCAACAGAAGGGCCAGCTCCTGAAAGATGGCTGCCCCCCGGTGAAGGTCCCCCATCAGATAGATGGCTGCCCCCTGGTGAAGGTCCCCCATCAGATAGATGGCTGCCCCCTGGTGAAGGTCCCCCATCAGAAAGATGGCTGCCCCCTGGTGAAGGTCCCCCATCAGAAAGATGGCTGCCCCCTGGTGAAGGTCCCCCTCCAATGGAATGTGTGCCTGAGAGGTTCCTAGGACCGCCATTACCTCCTCCCCAGCCCCAGCAAGGTGAGCTGTGTTATTGTTTGTCTTCATGTTATTTGCACACTAAAAATGTTATTTTCTTTGTATGGGCTGTGTGTTCTTTTGGGAGCACAAATGTGCACAGGGTATAAAATATGGGGGCATGGAGTACAGGGTATAGGAATGGGGTAGGTGGGGGTATGGTATGGGGGCATGGAGTACAGGGTATAGGAATGGGGTAGGTGGGGGGTATGGTAGTGCAGGGTATAGGAATGGGGTAGGTGGGGGTATGGTATGGGGGCATGGAGTACAGGGTATAGGAATGGGGTAGTTGGGGTATGGTATGGGAGTATGGAGTACAGGGTATAGGAATGGGGTAGGTGGGGGTATGGTATGGGGTATAGCTGTACGTGATGGTATGTACTATATGCTCAGGTGCCCCAGTGCCAGTGACACAGCTGTTTGAGAAGCTCCTCAAGGTGGGATTGGTTCCAGGGGATGGTGGGGTTGGGGAGGGTGCAGTCCACCCTCCTCCTCCCCCTCTCAAGGAGCCCCCTCCCCCATCGAGACCTTACAGGATGAATGTTCCTGAGCTAAGCTTCACTCCAGCTACACTGAAGCAGTATGTTTGAGTAGTACCTAGCTGGTTGTAACTAAATATGTTTTGGGGTGAAGTGAGTATATAGCTGTGGCTTCCTCTATGCTGTGTCTGAGAACAGTCCCTATGTGCCCCACCTGTACCCACACCACACATTGCACACATGCACCACATACACACCACACTGTACATACATGTATACACCACAAACATACACACCACACATACACATCACACACACACACACACACACACACACACACACACACACCGCACACATGCACACACACACAGGCGATACAACTCGCTGGTGGCTCTACTACATGCTGGAGAACCTTGTGCATCCTGTGGTCTCAGGTTTCTTGAAGGAACTGGGGAGGAGTACAGGAAGCACTTAGATTGGCACTACCGCATGAATAGAAAAGACAAGAATGCCAGCAGGAAGACCTTCAGAAACTGGTTCATGCATCCTGAGGTGTGTGTGTGTGTGTGTGTGTGTGTGTGTGTGTGTGTGTGTGTGTGTGTGTGTGTGTGTGTGTGTGTGTATGCGTGTGTATGTTTGTGGTGCACTAGTAGTGTAGAGGTGTGCATTGGTTAGAGTAGGAGGGCAAGTGAGGTCATAAGGTGGATCTTGTGACCCTTCCCTTCAGGATTGGTTGAAGTATGAGGAGAAAGAAGACCTACAAGAGAATGGTAAGTGGTCCTCCATTTTACCTGTGCACCACTCACTGTACGGCTGTGGTATGATACAGAGGCTGTCCACACCCTGGAGCCGGAGGTCGTTGAAGAGGAGTCCTCCAAGGAGGCAGAGACCACCAGCTGCAAGGTGTTGCCAGGAGAAGGAAGTGAGGTTAGAGTGGGGGAGGGGGGGTCGTGATGTCACCATTGGTAGTTCAATGGAATTGTAAGTGTAGTGAAGCTGATGGTGGCTTTAGCAGTGTGGTGGCTTTTAGCTTTAGCAGTGTGGTGGCTTTAGTCTGTTGTCACAGGTGATGTGCTGATGGAGCTGATACATTATCACTTTGATGTGGCTCACAAAGCTTTGTTATTCCCCACCATCCAGCCTGTTGGGCTGTTTTGTATCTCTGTGGGTGGGTGAGAAGATATTGAATATGACTGCCTTTGATGATAGGTCTGTAACAGCTGTGATGAACCATTTGAGCAGTTTTGGGAGGAAGACTTGGAGGAGTGGCACTTCAAGGATGCTATTCGAATGCCAGATGGAAGGGTTAGTGTCTTGTGCACCAGTGATGGGTTAATATCTCATCTGCCTGCAGCTGTATCACATCTTCTGTTACAAAGATGTTAAAGAGGTGCGGTTAACTTATGTGTCAGAGATGTGCCAACATTTTAATCTTCATACACACACTATACCTACACTCACTCACACACACACACACACACACACACACACACACACACACACACACACACACACACACACACACACACACACACACACACACACACACAGGGAACTCTACAACCTGAAGAACCTAAACCCACAAAAACAGAACATACTATGGATTAGACCAGTCACCATGGGTTAGGCAGGTGCAGCTGTCTGGTGGAAGAGAGGGGGGAAGGGGAGGGGATGAAAGGGTGGCTTGCAGTTCTATATGGACGCCACTCAAATTATGTGCCCTCCTATTTATGTGTGTTTTATGTGCTTTTACATGTTGTATCATTATGTGAAACAAGCGCAAGCTAGCGGGGCAAAGTACAAAACGTACACTTCCGCGTATCACGTGATGCAAGTTGTAGACAAATTGAGTAATTACGTGGGGTTTACTCGCCCATCCCCCTCTCCCCAACAGAGTACTGTAAATATATTGCGTATTACTTGCAACTAACGAAAAGCTATCTATGCCGTGTTCGTTTTTATGATACGATCTATCGTTGCTGCGGCGCACTGGGACTTCTT
>OX442429.1:8142193-8164693 GCA_949361645.1 Spongilla lacustris | reverse complement strand
TGAACCTAGGAAGTGGGTGTGGTTTGGGTGATAAGTGTTATGAGTCTTGTCACCATATCCTCCCAACTTCCTTATTCCCTGCCCCCTTCCTTTTTCTCACACACACTCTCTCTCTTCAGACATTCAGTGGCTGCCATGGTGACAGAGGTAGGCTTAACATGTACATTTGGTAGTCCCTTGACCACACCTCCACCACAGGAGGCCTCAATGGATACAGCTGATGTTCAAACTATTTTGGAGGTTAACAATATGTGTGTGTGTGTGTGTATGTATGTATGTACATGTGTGTATGTATGTATGTATGTATGTATGTGTGTATGTGTGTATGTATGTATGTACGTATGTATGTGTGTATGTGTGTGTGTATGTATGTATGTGTATGTATGTATGTATGTATGTATGTGTGTGTGTGTGTGTATGTATGTATGTATGTATGTATGTATGTATGTATGTATGTATGTATGTACGTGTGTGTATGTATGTATGTATGTATGTATGTATGTACGTATGTATGTGTGTATGTGTGTGTGTATGTATGTATGTGTATGTATGTATGTATGTATGTATGTGTGTATGTATGTATGTGTGTGTGTATGTGTGTATTTTTGGGTGGATTGTGCAAGGAGGTGTGGCTTGAGGTGGTTGTTTACGTGCAGTGCTATATCTGCCACAGGAGATGACTAAAGTGCTTCCTGTGGTTACTCCGATCCAGACACCAAATAGAAAGAACTCAGGGAACTTTGACTTCCTTGTGAGCACATTTCTCTGTTCTCATGTAATATTTAGTGATGTGTACTGTTTTCTGCAGTCTAATGGATCATCTCTGCAAATGGAGGACACAGGTAATGTGATAACACTAGCCATTGGAGGTCAGCCTGAGGTCCCTTGACTGCCTGTCTCCTTTCTTGCAAGCAGAACTCACCAAGGACGGTCTGATGGTCTCTTCACCACCTTGTACTGACCTCATGTGAGTGGTGCGCTTGCCTTTGTACACGTACCCATGTCTGTCTCCTTGGTAACAGTCCTATTAAACAAGTCCCAGCTGTATTGAGTCCCGGCAGTAGTGAATCAGACTCTGAAAGCAAAGTATGGGCTCCTGATGTTGGACTCCTACAATATCATCACCTCCCTCTCCTTCACACACCACCCACACACCACCTCCCTACCACCTTCACACACCACCTCTTCACACACCACCTCTTCACACACTACCTTCCTTTCTTCCACCCATCCCTTAGCATGCCATCAATCATGTTGTAATGAGGTTGGATCAGGTCCTTGATACGGAGAAGTATGTTTTGTCACCATGGGCACTGTAACCATAGCTACCATGGTTTTCGTCTCACATTGGTTCCTAGGTCCTCATCTAGCCAGCCACACCAGTCCCCAGGCCTTAGTGATGCTTCAAGCAGTAGCTCTGAAGATAGCAGCTCTGATAGCGATTCTGAAAGTGATTCGGAAAGTGATTCAGAAAGTGAAGAAATAACACAGACTGATACCACCTTAACAGACCCTAGCAAGGTTAGATGTGTGGTGTTTGTTTATGTGCAAGCTTACATGTATCCTAACAGAAATAAGGGGGGATGGGGGGGTCCTGGCCTCACATGGGGGGTCCTGGCCTCACATGGGGGGTCCTAGCCTCACATGGGGGGTCCTAGCCTCACATGGGGGGTCCTGGCCTCACATGGGGGGTCCTGGCCTCACATGGGGGGTCCTGGCCTCACATGGGGGGTCCTAGCCTCACATGGGGGGTCCTAGCCTCACATGGGGGGGTCCTGGCCTCACATGGGGGGGTCCTGGCCTCACATGGGGGGTCCTGGCCTCACATGGGGGGGGGGGGGTCCTGGCCTCACATGGGGGGGGGGGGGGTCCTGGCCTCACATGGGGGGGGGGGGTCCTGGCCTCACATGGGGGGTCCTGGCCTCACATGGTGGATACCTCCAACTACAGGATGAAGCAATGTTCCTGCTTCACCACGCCAGTATGGTCACACCTCTTAAAATGACGCCACCACAACTTGATCTGTCACACACCTTATATGGTGATAATGCCAATCAGAGCCCACCTGCAGAGACGTTTTTTGTTCCACAACCCAATCTTGCTACATCACAGTCCACTGCTGAGCAACTTGATTCCAATACCATGCCTTTCATGGTCAACCCTGCTCCGGTTTCCATGGCTACACCATCTCATGTCCCTATCAGCACAGTGACAGAGGATTTGGCAATAAGCAGTGAAAATGACAGTGATTCAGACTCAGATGATTCTGACAGTGGGTCCTCCTCAAGTTCCAGTGACTCTGACAGCGAGGACTCTGGGGAGGACGCTAACATGGAAACAGAAGGTCTAAATGGAGAGCACCAGCTGAGTATGTCTCAGACCAATGAAGATCTTGTCCTCTTCCCCAGTCCAGTGAACAGTCCTATGTGTTTTTATGAAGAAATGGGATTTGATCACATCTCGCAAGACCCTCATCTGTATGGCTCCTTGGGGAATGATCTTGTTCCATCAGAGGACCCTCCTCCCCCTGCCATAACACCACAACAGATGTCCACACCTTATAATTTTTCCGCCCCTCTACCTTCTGTGGGTGGGGCAGTGGGTGGGGCATCTCCTCACATGTTCCAGCAAGAAGAGGATAGCTCTGGTAATCCAGGGCTTCCTGGTGCCCAGGCCGAGATTCATGAGCTATCTGGTGCCCAGACCAATGATCGGGAGGCTTCCAATGTTGCAGTAACAGAGTTGGACCCAAAGAGAAGGACCAGTCGTGATGTAAAGAGGTCTCAACTGGCTGCATGCGGTGACCATCCTAGTAGCCAGAGCAAGGAGGAGGATGGGGAGGAGGCATCTAAAAAGCCTGCAGTGGTCCATCAGGTCGCTGGCAAGAAGAGGAAATGGGCAGAGCCTAATCTCACATCCACCACAGCCCCCCTGAAGGCGCCAAGGTTACACAGGTACAGCAGTGTGGAGTCAACTCATGAGGTGGAGTCAACTTTGGGGGAAGCCCCCAGTAGTGATAGTATGGGCAACAGTACAGCTGGTATGGGATCAAGACCAGTGGTAACAGCTGGTATGGAATCAGGACCAATGATAGACTCTGACCAGACCCTGGTGGTATCAATACCATTGACACTGGTGAAGAAGAAAAGAATGGCAACTGTAGAACCGTACCACGTGACCGCCCCCTCAGAGAAAGCTTCAAGGAGGCGCAGTGAAGGGCAGGAGAGCGTTGAAGAGGTATGGTGGGCTGGGGAAGAGGTATTGTGGGCTGGGGTCTGTGTAGGTGTGTGGAGGATGCAATTAGAAGCATTGTGTGGGTTTGTGGGTTTGATGCCTTGATTTAGCACTTTCTGTGTGTGCCTGAGGCAAAGGAAATGTTGTACTACATTGTGTATTGTGTGTGAATGCTTGGTAAGCCTTACTTGTACATGTGGAAACTAAAAAATGATTTTTGCTCTGTGCCCACTAAGTTGATGTGGCTTCCTTGTTAGGACCCAGCCAGGAGGAGGGACATAGCTGACACATCTGACTTCCCCAGACACAGAGAAGTATGTTTGCTTGCAGAGCACAATGGGTGTGACTAAATGTTCATTCTGTTATTATCTTACACCCCTCACATTGCACCCCTCACATTGCACCCCTCACATTGCACCCCTCACATTGCACCCCTCACATTGCACCCCTCACATTGCACCCCTCACATTGCACCCCTCACATTGCACCCCTCACATTGCACCCCTCACATTACACCCCTCACATTGCACCCCTCACATTGCACCCCTCACATTGCACCCCTCACATTGCACCCCTCACATTGCACCCCTCACATTACACCCCTCACATTGCACCCCTCACATTGCACCCTCACATTGCACCCCTCACATTACACCCCTCACACCCCTCACATTACACCCCTCACATTGCACCCCTCACATCATCACTATCACCACACACTTGGGCATCTCTTCACACCTTCCCATCAGGATAATCAATATAGGTATGGTGTAATGGTGTGTGCTCTGGTGGGCTCCAATAAGGAGATCTTTCCTCTCTTAGTCGTGAATATGCACATGGTGATGACCGTGCAAGGACACACAGACCAAGGTTTGTACCTCTGCTAACCATTATTAATGCTAACCATTATTAATGCCATCTAATTGCTCTTACAGGCTGAGTAAATGTCCCCCCTACCCCATGTTAATAATTGTAGTTGTGTTTGGCCCATAATGGGGGCAGGCAGCCAGGCATGTAGCAGCTGTGCCTTGTACCACTGGGCCTACAGGGACCAATGGGTGACGCTGGTCACCATTTGGGTCGGCCTGTGTCCCAAACCAAGACGCTGGTCATGGTTTGGTGGCTGTCCCAGGGTAGAAGCCAGGAGGTTGTCGCCCACCATTGATCAAAATGCTACTGTACACATTGAAATACATAATGGAGAGAGGGGAAGAGTGGAGGGTGGGTGAGCAACTGGCCGCAGTCAAGGCTATGACTGGAGTGCTGCCCCCATGGAGCCCTCGCTTAAATACAATACAAACCTGTAATGACGCCCTGCAATGCTATTGGGCACTCATGCACAGCATAGGATTGGTTCATTGGATGCATCTGCAGAAACATGTTTACATTTGGCCTTAGCAACGCCACTATAGTCAGCTTAGTAACGCTATATAACACAGAACAATGCTCTGCATTACACTTAGTTTACTACCACTGTACCTAAACTTTACCTTAGAAGAATATATCTACCAGTAATGTCCCGTGGTCACATCAGTAATGTCCCATGGTCACATCAGTAATGTCCCGTGGTCACATCAGTAATGTCCCGTGGTCACATCAGTAATGTCCCGTGGTCACATCAGTAATGTCCCGTGGTCACATCAGTAATGTCCCGTGGTCACATCAGTAATGTCCCGTGGTCACATCAGTAATGTCCCATGGTCACATCAGTAATGTCCCATGGTCACATCAGTAATGTCCCGTGGTCACATCAGTAATGTCCCGTGGTCACATCAGTAATGTCCCGTGGTCACATCAGTGGTACGTATTCCTACACAGGAATTGGGAGTATACTGGTTCTCGGCATCGCCATGGTAACACTGAGGGGAGACACGACTATCAATCATGGGAGCATTACAGCAGTGGTGAGTACTGGCCTGAGTATGGCCCCGCCCACTATGACCGAGGGAGCAGAAGTGACTATGAGGAGAACAGACGATCTCGTGGTTACCACACTGACAGGTGTGTGTGTGTGTGTGTGTGTGTGTGTGTGTGTGTGTGTGTGTGTGGGTGTGTGGGTGTGTGCTGGTGACCACACCTCCACATTTCTGCAGGTCTTCTTCCTACAACACAAAACGTACTTTAGAAGAAGCCAGAGAAAAGAAGCACGAAGCAGACAGCATTAAGGTTAGGAAGAGGTCATAGGTCGTAGCTCATAGGTCATAGGTCAGGGGGTCATGAGTCAGAGATTGTACCCATACATGGGTGACCTGCTTTGCCAAATGAATATGGGTAAAAAGGTCATTTGAGCTGGAGCTCTTGGTCCAGAGGATATAACATCTGTTGTATAATGTTTCATGTTTGGCTGGTTTTCATCCTAATAGCATAAAAACTGAGCATCAGGGTGGGAATAGTGAGCATCAGGGTGGGAATAGTGAGCATCAGGGTGGGAATAGTGAGCATCAGGGTGGGAATAGTGTAAACATCATGTGGTTTTGTTGAACAGAACCCCATGAAGCTGTGAATATAATTATATAATTCATTTCTTCAACATGTCAGGGTAAAACCATATCTATTCCCACCCTGGATGGTCAGTCCCAGGATGGTTTTTACACTACTTCCACACTAGATGCTCCATTCCAGGATGGGTTTTTGTTAAAAACCTGACTAAAGAATCCAGGCTGGACGTTTATAACTTTTTCCTGTGACAGTGACTTCTGGCAACTTATTGGCTAATCTCTTTATCTTCCTGTCCTCCTGTCCTCCTAATTAGAAAGACTCTATTTACTGGACAAATCGCTCGATCACAAGCGACTAATCCAAGTTGGCAGAAAACGTTGTCCCCTTAACCCCATACACACATAGCCCCTACACCCTCATAGCCCCTACACCCTCACATAGCCCCTACACTCTCACATCCTCACATAACCTGCACTTTGTAAATACAATTAAGAATTAGTCCTTCAGAAAATGACTTCTTGTGAAACACCTGTGCGTTGTATGGCTTTGACACTAAGGAAGGGGAAGGGAGGGGGAGGGGGAGGATATGTACCACACTGTACACATGTATGTAGTGTGTGTGTGTGTGTGTATGTGTGTGTGTGTGTGTATGTGTGTGTATGTGTGTGTATGTGCAATACACTGACACCTGAGCAAGGTTGAACTATTTAAAGTCCACCTGTTAAATGATATGTATTGCACAGAAGTGTGTGAGAGTATTAACCACTCCTTCTTACCACACCCCACACCACACCACACCACACCACACCACACCACACCACACCACCCATCACCACCCATCACCACACCACACCACACCACACCACACCACACCACACCACACCACACCACACCACACCACCCATCACCACCCATCACCACACCACACCACACCACACCACACCACACCACACCACACCACACCACACCACACCACAGATCCCAGGTGTTGAGAAGGCCAAGGCTTACATGGAGGCTGTGACCTGCTTTATGAAGCATGGCTACTCTATGGAGGTCTGTATGTCAGCCTGTAGGTGATTTTTCATATACCCTCCCACCCCCACCCTCCACCCTCCTCCCACCCCAGCATGATAAGCAACAGCAGACCAATCTGTTCAGACTGTACCAGGGCACTATATCCATGATCAAGTGAGGTCACACACACTGTGCTTACATCGCATAACATATCAATATATCTGGAGTGTGCATTAATTAAACATTTCTCTCTATCACACACACACACACACACACACACAGACATAGTCAGTCCATGGTGGCGAACAATCAACCTCTTCATGTTCTTTGGTATGTAATACTTCCATCTTTGGTTTGATGCAGTGCTGCCAACCTACCAAAACAAAAATAATAATTTGGATTTATGTAAATTGAACGTGTATCTGAAAGCCTTGATACTCCAGGATACTCTAGGATACTCTAGGAAAATCCATGAAGATTGGCAACACTTTTTTTGACCTTTGTTGCTAGGTGGTGTGTGCTACTGGTAATACCATATTCTTTTTGGTGCACACCACAGCCTACGCTGCCAGTCAGTTCTGTACATGAAGTTGTATGCACTGAAACAGCCAACAGCCAGTCTGATACAGAAGGTAACATTTTCATGGCAACCATTTGTAGTTGGATTTATTGCACACACACACACACACACACACACACACACACACACACACACACACACACACACACACACACACACACACACACACACACACACACACACACACACACACACACACACAGGAGCTACAGGAGTACTTTATCCCATCTATGAAGGTACTGCTTGCAATGGCTGGTCCCCTATAACCCGGGGGAGGGGGCATTCATTCATTCTGGAGCAAAAAATGGTTTCATTTGTGACACAATCAAAATGAATGCTGCATCATTGATTAAAATTTTTACTGCATTAAAAAAATATTTTACCTCCTATAAGTGGGTTGGCTATTGTTTTCCATGTGCTATAACTGTTCAATCATGTAGCTCTTTCCTTCTCCAGAGTTGTGTCCAGAAATCTCCTTATCCAAATAGGTGGGTGTGGCTTTACTGCTAATATCCTAAGTTATCTTACTTGTTATCAAGACAATGATATTTTGTGTACAATCATATTATGTGTGGTGTGTGAAGTGTGTATATAGTGTATGTGTGAATGTGATGCATGTATGGGCTAGACATATTACTTGTGTGAGTTAGAAGTGCCTTCAGACAGCCAACTGTCTACATTATGATAATGCAATATTAGTGATAGAACAGTGTGGTTAGAGGTGTGGTTAAAAGCCTTATTCTGATCTTCTCTTCACCCCCCCCCCCCCCCCCCCCCCCCCCAGCTTTTCTCCCATCCCATCTCCTGCCAGTGTTGGTAGCACCACTAGCACAACTAGCACCACTGTTGTGCCCTCACAGGACCCCTCCCCTTCCTCCACTGTCACCATCCCAAAGCACATTGTTGCCAAGGCTACGGAGCACCTCACAGTCACATCTTACGTGAACCACAGCTTTGAACTTTGGCATAAGAGTGAACAAATGGCAGAACATGACACACGTAAGCCACATCTAGGCAGGCATATCTAGGCAGGCATATCTAGGTAGGCACATCTAGGCAGGCAGGCAGGCTTTGGTGTTGCGGTAGTGAGGGAAAGAAGGCAACACTGATGAGAAATGCCACGCCCGTAGAGAAGCTATGCTTTGTGTTTTTAGTGGTATGGGAGGGGGAAGTATGGGAGGGAGGGGGAAGGGGAAGTATGGGAGGGAGGGGAGGGGGAAGTATGGGAGGGAGGGGGAGGGGGAAGTATGGGAGGGAGGGGGAGGGGGAAGTATGGGAGGGAGGGGGAGGGGGAAGTATGGGAGGGAAGGGGAGGGGAAGTATGGGAGGGAGGGGGAGGGGAAGTATGGGAGGGAGGGGGAGGGGGAAGTATGGGAGGGAGGGGGAATTAGTTTTATTTTGTATATACAGATGTACTACTGCAGATACTATTTGTGGTTTGAGTAGTAGCAAAGGGAAAACATGTCCACATTAGGCTGAAACTGAAACATGTTCAAACTACATGTACTTCTCTCTCACACGCACACACAGAATTCTTCAGCACACTGGAAAGAAAAGCTGGAAGGGTATCAAATAGCAGGTACGCATGCACACACACAATAAATGATATTCTCATCCTTCCCTCTTCCACCCTCCCCCTCCCCTCTCCCACCCTCCCCCTCCCCTCTCCCATCCTCTCCCATCCTCCCCCCTCTTCCACCCTCCTCCCTCTCCCACCCTCCCTGCTGCAGTTCAATCATTGATATAGTGGAATGGACAGAACAAGGACTTCGAAACTTAAGATGGTCATAAGATAATAATATATCACTTCCAGCAGCTGTGTAGTAACAATTCAATGTATTGGGGGAACTCTCCCCCTTCTTTTTAGATGTACTTTATGCCCGCGTTTGTCCGCTGATCAGCACGTGATATGTTTGTTGCTCATTTTTGATACATGTGCGCTCTTGAACAATATTACATCCGCTTGTTGTCGTATTACGTCACCCACAATATGGCCGTGATAAACATACGAACCGGACACGGAGTTTAATAATATGTAACGATGCCAGTACAGAAACACAAGATAGACGAGACGGAGTTGAGCCCTAAGGTCCCACTGAACGGAAATACGTTTCGCCAAACGCTTCGGTCATACCAGGATCACCACAGAGCATGTTTCAATCGTCGCCAGCTTGGCCGCGTGCACGAGATAGCCGTGGAGGAGCAGCGGCGCCTGCTACTGAGTAAGAAATACCAAGAAAATTTGAGGCAGGTGAACGGAGGCCGACCGGAATCTGGAAGACCGCAACTTAATTCCACCAGCGATTGCGCTGAGAATATGGTATGGCATAAATGGGCTTTGATCTGTGTCGCAACAGCGCGGCCTCATTAGTTGGCTACCTTTGGAATTAACTGTTTGATAATTTCCAGCTCAGATTTGAATGGTTTAGCTAAGAATATTATGCAACCTGGCCCCTCAGTTGACCCTTGCACTCGTAGCTAGTGCTATTGGCTGTGTGAATTACAATGCCTAATAGACAAGTGCCGGGGGAACCTGTGTTTTTTTTTTTGTTGTGGTGTGCAAGTGATAATTTATGATTTCAGCTCCATTTAGAGTGTTACCCTTGTGTGGAGTGACCTCAATCTCCTCTCCCCCTCCAACCCCTTGCCTCCCTCCCCTCCACCCCCTCCCTCCCTCCCCTCCCTCCCCCTTCATCTCCTTTCTTTCCGTTGTGGTGAGATTTGGTTCCATGAAGCTTGCTGTGCCTTAGTGGTCATGCAGTGGTCATGTGATCTCAGTCCTCCCATGTGAGATACATGTAACCAGCCTGTTAGCTGTGTCCCCTGTACATTGGCCTGTTAGCTGTGTCCCCTACATTGGCCTGTTAGCTGTGTCCCCTGTACATTGCTCATCCCCTCCTCCCCATACATCAATGTACCACAGAGAAAACCAGTTAGTGACAGGCCAACATAGAGGGAGGGTAGTGAGGGAGGGGGGTAGGGATGTAGTGGGGGAGGGGGTAGGGATGGAGTGGGGGGAGGGTAGGGATGGAGTGGGGGAGGGAGGGTAGGGATGAAATGAGGGAGGGAGTAAGGGATGGAGTGAGGGAGGGAGGGTAGGGATGGAGTGGGGGAGGGAGGGTAGGGATGGAGTGGGGGAGGGAGGTATGGTAAATGGTGCATCATGGGAGGTGGATGTGTACACACACATACACACACACACACACACATACACACACACACACACACACACACACACACATCACAACCACCACTGTAATCCTTTGAAGTGCACACAACTCACACATTGGGTGAGAAGGCTTCCTTATATGGCTTGAGGGATACTGTGGGAACACTTCCCCTGTATGGTACATGCATGCAGTAAAGTGGGCATATTCAATCTAGGCTGAATGACATGCCAAGTTGGCTGCAGATCCACCTGCAATGCTCAGAAAACCCACAGGATGGAAGACTGGCATTTTGGGATTATTAGACACCATATATGTATGGGAAGAGAGTAGGCACCATATGTAGGGGGAGATAGGTATGGAGTGGGCACTAGGATGGGACTGGGAACCATACTAATGGGACTTTTATTTTGAGATGTTGTACATGAGCTGCTCCCATTGTGTGTGTGTGTGTGTGTGTGTGTATGTGTGTGTGTGTGCACAGGACTGCAAACCTAGCACTTTACCACCGCTATCTGACCACATGCAAACGAGTGCCCAGGCCACTCCAGCACAAGAGCCAACTGTTGCACCTGTTCCAGAACCAACCCCTGGGGGTGGGGCAATACCTAGGAAACGAAGTGTATCTTCTAACCCGCATCCCAGTCTGACTGACAACAGTGCTAGTTCTGTAGTGAAGTCAGAGCCCCAGAGTCCTGAGCACACCAGGCGTTCTCCCCCACCCACAGCTGCCAGTAAGAGCTCGCCTGCAGCTTCCATCAGCAGCAAGAGCTCCCTGTCTCCGCCCCCTAACAACAAGACCCCGCCCCACCCCTCAGACCCACCTGACCCCAAGAGGAGGAAGGTCCTGGCAAGAAAGAGTAGCGAAGCCCTGAGGCCACCGCCCCCAAGGAAATCATCCTTTGGGAGTCCTGTTGATTGCAGTGATGACTTGAAGCTGTCTGCAGAAGATTGTCACAGCATCACCAACAGCACGGCCAAACTCCTCAGGCCCCTGGAAGAGGCAGAGGCAACCAAAGCAGCTGTTTCTTCATCGCCGACATCATCCAATGGGGCAGTAGGCTCTAAGCTTAGCTCCTCCTCCTTGCTGCCTCCTCCCAGCACCATTCCCCACAGCCCTGTTGAAGACGCCTCTTTCCTGCAGCACGAGTTGGATGAGTTCTCCAAGGTGATGGCTCAGGTGACACAGGAGGAGACAGCGAAAGAGAAAGAACGAGGAGGCAGCTCTGCTTACGCCATGCTGCACTTTGACCTTCCCAACAGCCCTTACCTCGGGTCCCCAGGCTTGCCCGCCTCCTCTCCCATGTTCAGCTCCCCTCAAGTGTACTCACGGACATCAGGTTCCCTCGACTACTCGTCAAACGGGCAGCCTAATTATGTGTCAATGGGCAGCAGGCAGCCACCCAATGGTATCGGTGACCCCACCTACCGCTATGCCCAGCAGTCAATGGGCTCAGCCCAGCTGGACTCCATATATGCTCAGACTGTGCAGCACCTCCAGTCACCCATGACTTGTCGTTCCTCCTCACAAACATCACTTGTTAATGTGTGCACAAATAACACGGCTCCCTTTTCCGACCACATCTCACTGAGCGGTGAACACTATCGGCAAATTTCCTCCCTCAGTTCCCCGTTGGATCATTTTACCTCCTCCCACCACCTCCCCTCACCCCACCCCTCATACGGACAGAGCTCTGCCAGTTATGGATACGTGGGGACTGCGGGGGTGTCATCCGTTGGGCCGGACTGGTCTCACCTATCCGCACAAGACGCCATCTTGACTAGAGTCGGTACCCATCCTGAAAGCGTGGCATATATGGCGGGGAAAATGCCGCCTTCCGCTGGAGCCGCCCTCCGAGCCAGCAGCAACGTGCAGCCGCAGAGGCAGTACCAAGCAGGCTACACGGGTCCAAGCAACCAATCGTTTCCGCACACCATGTCGTACGGACGCTTCTCTAACCAGATGTAGGGTTGTGGCGGGCACAGGCAGATTTTTTTTTTTTAATATATATAAGTTTCTTTTTGGATTTTGCGTTGTTTCTTTTTTTTTGTCAATTTTTTTGTTGTTGTAATTCTCTTGCAAAATCACTGGTCACATGTACATTACATGAGTGAAATCCGAGCGAAGGAGCGACTGAAGGCGAAACGAAAACTGAAACGGAAGCAACTTTTGCTGCACCAAAAAGAGCCGTTATTGTCCGTCTGCTTCACGAGCGATACCACTGAGCATCTATTCGTTGCAAATGGTGGAATGCTAAATGGTGTCAGCAGAGAATTGTTATCCATTTTGTGCGATGGCCTTGCTAAAACAATTATAATGCTGGAAGGGAAAGATTACTGCTTCCTGACTTGTAATGACGTTCAAACTTCGTTCGTTCTGGCCGAGAAGCTTAATGGAATCAGTGTGCAGGAGGAAAGTGAGAGGCGAGGCATACTGCAAAAGCTTGCCCCGGCTGTAGCCATGGGCCTGCCTCTTCGACTGTACGTTGGTTTTATGAAAAGCATACCAGAGGTGGAACACCAATACTGCGGCACAGTACCACTTCCTCCTGGGCTAATTTTAAAACCACAATACATTACAGACGAAGAAGAACGAGTGCTATTGGCTTTCTTCAAGTTCCGTACACCTGACCAAATGGAATCTCGTGATGCGGTGCAACCCTGTAGCTCCGCCCCAACGAATGAACCAGATGGATGCTGCATACCTAATGATTCCCCCACCTCTTCTTCAGAAGGAAGTTATGTTCCCCCAGAAGCATACTTGAAGCTAAGAAGGGTCAAACACTACGGATATGAATTCATGTATGGTTCCAACAACGTTGATATCAACAAGCCCCTACCAGGAGGACTTCCTGCAGTTTGTGGCCCCTTGTTGAGGCGGATTGTTGGTGATGGCTTGGTGTCTAACATCCCAGATCAGCTGACAGTGAATGAATATCTACCCGGAGCTGGTACCAACACAACTGCACACACTTGCGTGCACATCACATACACAGCTTCTGTATTCTTCAGGGATCCCACCTCACATTGACACACCCACGGCATTTGAGGATGGAATACTTTCAGTCAGCCTTGGTTCCCATGTGTGTGCATTTTTTTGCTTGTGTGTATTGTGTTTACATGTAAGTTACTGTCTACATTTAGACTGTTATGGACTTCACTGATCCAGACAGACATAAGGTCCCTGTCTTTGTTCCACCCAGGAGCCTATTGATCATGACGGGAGAGTCAAGATACATATGGACACATGGGTATGGTCACCATGCACCCTCACTAGTCCATGTGGACACATGGGTCTGGTCACGTGACTATTCCATGTATGGTCACCATGCACCCTCACTAGTCCATGTGGACACATGGGTATGGTCACATGTATGGTCACCATGCACCCTCACTAGTCCATGTGGACACATGGGTATGGTCACATGACTATTCCATGTATGGTCACCATGCACCCTCACTAGTCTATCTTTTCACTGCACACAGGATAGTGGCTAGAAAGTTTGACAGTGTACACCCTCACATGGCAGGGTACAGTTTCCATGACACCATCTGCAGTGGAACTAGTGATGGTGATGGTGATGTCCTCAGAGGTGATGGTGATGATGTCCTCAGAGGTGATGGTGTCCTCAGAGGTGATGGTGATGATGTCCTCAGAGGTGACGGTGATGATGTCCTTAGAGGTGACGGTGATGATGTCCTCAGAGGTGATGGTGATGATGTCCTCAGAGGTGATGGTGTCCTCAGAGGTGACGGTGATGATGTCCTCAGAGGTGATGGTGATGATGTCCTCAGAGGTGATGGTGACCTCAGAGGTGACGGTGATGATGTCCTCAGAGGTAGTGGCACAGTATTGCATAGGGGAACCAGAATTTCCTTAACATTCAGGAAAGTGATGACCAAACCATGTGACTGACTGACATGTGACTGTCATATCAGCTGACATTTCACTCAACAGGTTACCCCTTTGTAGTGTATGTGATTAGTTCTGAAATGTTCATGTTATGAAATATGCCAGATTGAACACACATTTGAATTTTTAACGCACACACATACACACATGCCACTGGTAGTATTACGTTGGCGGGCCTTGTGGCTTACAGGAGAAGACTCTAGCTATTCTCTGCATTTCAGCAGGTGACAAGTCATCTACCGCTTGTGGGCCAACCTTTGTCCCACATGTTCCAGAAGGTCTCTTCTCTTTAAGGGTATCGTTCCCCACCGGTGCCTGCCTTGGAGGTGGTCTTGAGAGTGCTGCAGCGCGAAGTGATCTCATTGTCTGCTCCAGTTTGTTGGGTGGCATAAAAAAGTCTGGAAGTCCTTTTAGGAGTCCTTTTGGGAGTGGGGTCTCCCCTTTTTGCTGTGGAGTTACAAATGAGGTGGTGTATGGGACATGTGTGTCACATGCAGCTGGCACATGGAGTACCTCTGTACCAGCTGGCACATGGAGTGCCTCTGCCGCTGTAGCAGCTGGCACATGGAGTGCCTCTGTGGTAGTAGAGGCATCACGGCACATGTGTTTCATATTATGTGCTTCGTGAACATCTGCATGTACTTGTACTTTACCAGATGGACACCCATCTTCTTTTCTCCCTCCAGTGGTATCCCCTCCCCCCTCTCCAGGACCATCTTGTGATTTCCTGACTCCTCCCCCACCAGCACTATCTTCGTCCGATGTGTCATCATGGCTGGACCCTGTCACACTTGTTAAACTGGTACTTGACTGTGACTTGATAGGAGTGCTGCAACAACTTGTGGTTTCCTGACCAGGCACCGTACAGTGCTCAGGGGATACTGAAGGGGAGCAGGACTCCACTCTGAGGCCATACAGTGACCCCAACATATGTGTCTCTGTGTTGTGGTCTGGGGAATTGGAGGAACTGGAATTTAAAACTGTACTAGTAGCTGTTTGATGCTCTGATGGGTGAGAGACATGTATTTGACCCTCTGATTGGTGAGAGACATGTGTTTGATGCTCTGATTGGTGAGAGACATGTGTTTGATGCTCTGATTGGTGAGAGACATGTGTTTGATGCTCTGATGGGTGAGAGACATGTGTTTGACCCTCTGATGGGTGAGAGAAATGCTCTAATGAATGGTTTTGACCACCTGATCCCCTCAAAGCACGTGTCTCAGAGAGGTGATGGTCTGGGGCTGAAGCAGAGCGAAATGGTCCAACTTCTGTTGAATGGTTAGTGTGAACTGCTGACACTGGCAGAGGAATGGAAGGAGTAGAGATGCTACTAAATAGCATGTTGGCTTGGTCTAGGTGTAAGAAACAGAACTTATCTAATAATCTTGATACCCACCCACCATAGCTGTATCTCCCTCCTTCATTCAGTCCACACCTGTTTCCTCCACACATCTATATCTCTCCCTCCATCATACCCTCACATACCTCTATCTATATCCCTCCCTCCATCATACCCTCACATACCTCTATCTATATCCCTCCCTCCATCATACCCTCACATACCTCTATCTTCCAGCTTAGCTTGAATCACTCTATCCAGCTCTTCAATGTTTTTTCTGAGTACAAGGATTTGTACTAAGTTCATGGTCACTCCATTGTTATCAGTTATTAACCCAATATTACTACCAGCCTCAATTATTTAACCCCTTGATTACTAACCCACCAGGTACATCTGTACTTGCCTTAGCTCCTGAAAAAGTACTGATGTTGTTCTACTATCAGAAGGGATGAGTGGGTGTGGCTCTGCCAGGTGGACCACATGGTTCAACAGCTGGATGCCACCAAGCGATTGATACCTGGGCTCTTGGGAGCTAGCGAACCTTACCCTTGTTGTTGGTGAAATACTCACCTGAAGAGGAAGCAAGGTTAGACAAAGCAAATGGAGGCAATCCTCTGATATGCCACACCCCTCCACTGGGCCATCCGCAGATACAAAATCAGCCCTTTAGCTGGCCCCCTCGGCCCACCTTTAGCTGGCCCCTTATCTGCTGTCCAAAGTCCACAATATGGTACCATCCACACAGCTGCCCCAGCCCATATGCCAGGGCACTGAGGTCAACATGGGCGGAGCCTAGGTAGCTGTCCTCTTCCCCAGTCCATCCTTCAGCAATCTGATGTGTGCTCCAGACTTGAAACTCCAGCCCTGAACACTGAGAGTGTACAAGAGCCATGTGTACTCCATCATAGTTCATCACTAGAAGACACACTGGTCCCTTTAAGGCCTAGCCCCAATCACTCTCTTCTTATCAGTAATCCCTTCTTACATGTATCAATATCATTCTTATACAATTCTAACCCCCTAGGACCATTCCCTGTGATGTAACCAATACATCCTCTTACTGCTGAATCCAAATAGTAGTTTGGAATTTTGGTGACAAACTGGTAGTCCCATACTGGCTTTCCATCATTGTGCACCAGAGGGGTAACAATGCTCTCCACACTGGGGTGAGGCTGTACTGTGACGTACACACTGCAGGGACCACCCTCCCTTCAAAGCGGATGATTGCAAAGTGCTCCTTTTGATCTAGACGCTCACCTCTCGCTACAGGTCCCATCTTGAAGGTGCAAAGCCTCACACACAACAAGATGAACTTCAAATGTGTCCATCAACGACTGTGGTATCGCAGATTCTAGGGGGACCCCCTCTCCTCTCTCTTCAGAGGTGGTAAAGGGAGGTGAGGGTGGCCTTTCAACTGGTGCATCCTACAGATTTAGTGATAAACATGGAAGAGAGGTAAGGGAGGGAAAGGGCAGGAGAGCTATGCAATGGGTGGGCAGGAGGTTATCCCAGGAGGAGGGGCTACCCCAGGAGGAGGGGGCTACCCCAGAGGAGGGGGCTACCCCAGGAGGAGGGGCTATCCCAGGAGGAGGGGCTACCCAGGAGGAGGGGCTACCCAGGAGGAGGGGCTACCCAGGAGGAGGGGCTACCCAGGAGGGGGCCACTCCTACCATAATCTCAATGACTGGAGCATCTTCTTTCAGTTCTTCTATCACAGCTCTTTTGACAGTGAGATGGAGGTGCTGGTTCTGAAGAGTATCCACACCGCTCTTGAACAAGGGAAAGTTGCCACTGAAAAAGATCAGTCCCCCGAGGTCACTACACCAACATGGTGGCCATGTCCCCCTCACTACACCAACATGGTGGCTATATCCCCCTCACTATACCAACATATACTAACATGGTGGCCATGTCCCCCTCACCACACCAACATGGTGGCCATGTCCCCCTCACTATACCAACATGGTGGCCATGTCCCCCTCACCACACCAACATGGTGGCCATGTCCCCCTCACCACACCAACATGGTGGCCATGTCCCCCTCACCACACCAACATGGTGGCCATGTCCCCCTCACTATACCAACATATACTAACCATGTCCCCCTCACTACACTGACATATCTACCTGATCACGGGAGTGTCTTTGCATTGTGAAGCCAAGTCCCCCAGTGGTATATAGGCACACCCTAATAGCCTGTCACTGGCCTGGGGACGAGGTGCCTCGGCCTTGGGCACCACACTAATCCACACTTGGACCTCTAATGGATCCTCCCTCAGGTACCTGAGGGAGAGGAGAGGAGTGTTATTATACCGGGTGACCCCATTACAAGGGAGGAGGTGCTGTGGGGGGAGTACTGTGGGGGGATGGGTGGGGATGGTCCCTAGAGGGAGTACTGTGGGGGGATGGGTGGGGATGGTCCCTAGAGGGAGTACTGTGGGGGGATGGGTGGGGATGGCCCCTAGAGGGAGTACCATGGGGGGATGGCCCCTGGAGTACCATAAGGGATAACATGACCCCTCACCAGTGCAGCTGTGGTGAAGACATTGTTGTCAGTTTAGATGAATGGTTCAGTTGGTAAACAGCAGTATCTTCAACACAGGAAGTCATAGCTCTAGGAGCAGAAACAACTGGATCTGCAAGTAAGACATCAGCGTACCATGTTGATAAACAATAACCCACACATACAGATAAATACACATATACACATACACAATACATGAATACACAACAACCATTCCTTACCTAGACTGAAAAACCTGTATCTCACAAAGCAGCACTTGTATGATGGTTCCCCGGCCATTGGTACTATTACATCATCGACAGAAACCCACACACCATCTATGGTGACTTCAAATCTCAGTTTCTGTTGTGCTGCTGCACAGGGATCTCCTGCTGGAAGTTGGACAGTGGCAGGGGGCTTCCAGCCTAAGCGAGCAGCATGAGAGAGGACCAGCTCTCTGTCCTCCTCCCCCCTAGTGAAGCTCAGAGTCAGCTCCACCCCTCCAACGTACCTGTCGGCTGTACCCTTACGGTAGAGTGCAAACCAGCCACAAACACCTGGGGAGGAGGGGATGGAAGGACAGATGGGAGGAGGGGATGGAAGGACAGATGGGGAGGAGGGGATGGAAGGACAGATGGGGAGGAGGGGATGGAAGGACAGATGGGGAGGAGGGGATGGAAGGACAGATGGGGAGGAGGGGATGGAGGGGAGGAGGGGATGGAAGGACAGATGGGGAGGAGGGGATGGAAGGACAGATGGGAAGAAGGGGGTGGAAGGACAGATGGGGAGGAGGGGATGGAAGGACAGATGGGGAGGAGGGGATGGAAGGACAGATGGGAAGAAGGGGGTGGAAGGACAGATGGGGAGGAGGGGATGGAAGGACATAATGGGGAGGAGGGGATGGAAGGACATATGGGGAGGAGGGGATGGAAGGACAGATGGGGAGGAGGGGATGGAAGGACAGATGGGGAGGAGGGGATGGAAGGACAGATGGGGAGGAGGGGATGGAAGGACATAATGGGGAGGAGGGGATGGAAGGACATAATGGGGAGGAGGGGATGGAAGGACATAATGGGGAGGAGGGGATGGAAGGACATATGGGGAGGAGGGGATGGAAGGACAGGATTGGGAGGAGGCCAAAGTGATGCTCATACTGACCATTATGCCTCTGAAGCAGGTGGATGAGGGGTACCTCTGCACAGCCAAGCAGGATGTCCTTTGAACCAGTAACCAACATTCGTCCAAAGCACTTATCATCTCTGAGTGTCCCCTTGGACTGCTGCAGCTCATGCCACACCTCAATACACATGGTACCGGAAGATAGCACCTCTGCCAGAGGGACTCTACGAATCTGTGTTGAATGAGGTTTTGTATCATCCAGAATTGCCAATGGGAGGCAGATATCAAAGAAATGGGAAAACTCAGGAGTGAAGGAGAGAGCTATGGTGTTTGTCCTTCTTTCTTGCGACACCATTCGTTCTGGAAACCTGACTCTAGCATAGGCGTTTATTCCAGCCTCTGCAGCAAAGAAGCTGAGTGGGCCAGGGGAGCCCAGGGTGGCCTGCTTTGCTGCATCCTGCGTGGGGGAAGAAAAGAGCACCCAACACACCCAGAGCTTGAAGCTATCAAAAACAGAACATAAGAGACTCCAACCTATGCCTGCCACTTTTACCCTTCCATCCTACCATTCTTATGACCCTTACCTCCTCCCCTTACCTTTGTAGCACCCTTCTCCCCTACTATTGCACCTCCTCCCCCTACCATTGCACCTCCTCCCCCTACTATTGCACCTCCTCCCCCTACCATTGCACCTCCTCCCCCTACCACTGCACCTCCTCCCCTACCATTGCACCTCCTCCCCCTACCATTGCACCTCCTCCCCCTACCATTGCACCTCCTCCCCTACCATTGCACCTCCTCCCCTACCATTGCACCTCCTCCCCCTACCATTGCACCTCCTCCCCCTACCATTGCACCTCCTCCCCCTACCATTGCACCTCCTCCCCTACTATTAGCCCTCTGCCATTTGTAACAATTCTTCCTATGACTGTAGCACCACCTCCCCCCCCCCCCCCCCCCCCCAATACTATTGTACCCCTCCACTTATATTTTACAACCATGCAATGTAGTTAACGTAACTTGTTACAAATTACATTCCACCAACCCCAAACTAATTCAAGGCTGGATGCACAAGCTGTCAATGGTGTACAGATGTAGTGCCAATTTTAGAGTACCCCGGGAACATAGCGTTATGGTTGACTCTCACGGGAACACTTGCTTACAAAGAATCAGCAGTGAAGGTTTCCACCTTCAAACATGAAGAGGAATATAGAAGTCAAACCCCCCCCCCCCCCAAAAAAAAATGGTATCCCACCATGAACAAATTACCTTTAACCCTGTACATCTGAGAACACCAAGAGCGAGGTTGATGCTGACTCTCTCATGGTGCCCAGTCAGCTTGACAGGTGGTTCAACTGAGCAGTGGTAACTGGCACACACATCCAATATGCCTCCAGAGGTTGCCTGGCAACAACACCTAAGTACACTACACATACTATGCTGATGGACATACCTCTGGGTCGTCTATCATCAGCTTCAGTGGCAAGGCAAAGGACTGGGCACTTGGTGTTGCCCTCTGCATGGTCACCATTGCACACAGTTTGGCCAATGGGAGTGAAGCCTAGGAAGGAAATGGGGAAAAAAAGCTAACGGTATAACCACTAATCACAATGCAAGTACCTTTGCAATAAGCTGATCACGTATGTTGGGATAGTAAAATCTTCTCCACAGCTCAAACGGGATGCCACCTTTACTGCCACAAGCCTTAATGAGGACCTTCTGCAAGGGAAAATCAGCACTGAGGGTCAGTGTGTGCTTTGTTGTATGGTTGAAGGTGGGCTCTGGCACACACAGTGCTGTCCCCGTGCAGTATGGCTGTAGGGTGCACTCTGCGTCTGAGAGGGAAGAGGGGGTGTTGTAATGGGGGTTGAGAATGCCTTGCCCCAAACATGCCTTCCTCCAGATCTTGGTCACAGAGAGAGGGAAAGTGGTACTGGACATAACAGTCTGCTTCACCCCAGACTGTGTTACTGAATGCTGACAGCTGTCTCACACCTCCCACACAGATCTCAATGGTATGCGATGCCTGATCCACTGTGGATGGCTCTAATAGATGCTAATGACCTCTAAACACAATGCATCACATACCATCAGCTGCTGTGTGGTTTGGAGAGGACTCTTCTGTGAAGAATTCTGGTGCTCTTTGACCCTTCTGGCATCTGCTATTGACCTAAGTGACACAGTTCAATCATTGAAATTTGACTTACTCTAATAAGTGCTCCCCTCTGGATATGGAGTATGGGGGTTGCAGTACATAAGTGCCAGCAGCAAGCTGTCTTTGAACCTGCAACAACTAACGTGGCCGAAGGAATCAGAAAAGAGGAGGGGAGGTGGGGAGGAGGTGGAAGCAGTCAAAACAACAATGCTACAGGTCCCATGCTTCTCTTCACCTGGGAGGTTTTACCCATTGCCAGCAGGACAGCAAGGTATCCACAGTGAGCTCCAGAAAATGGATTAATGATTGGACTGTACACATCGACCGCAATAACTGGAAGCTAGACACAGTGGGGAAATAGAGAAGGAAACAAAAGGATAGGCAGTGAGGGCAGAAAATTATAGGTCATGTGATAATCACATGCATGGTCATGTGATAATCACATGCAAGGTCATGTGATAATCACATGCGAGGTCATGTGATGCTCACAGCTGCATGGTTGGCACACGCACCTCTGCAGACAGACAGAAATCCACTGATGACTGGTCCACAAAGGCCACATAGAACTGGTGAACGCTCAGCTTCACCAGACCAATCAGCTGCAAATGGAGCAATTGGACTAGTGAACAGTCAAAGGTCCATAAGGGTGGGAACAGACCTCATCCTCTGTTGCAGTACCAGGTGTCTTGTGCCACACCTCCACTACAGCAAACTTGTTGCATAGTTTTTCTAGAAGTGAAGATGTCAGATGGAGGGGATATACCTGTAGGGGTGGGGAGGAGGTCAAATGGAGGGGATATACCTGTAGGGGATGGGGAGGAGGTCAAATGGAGGGGATATACCTGTAGGGATGGGGAGGAGGTCAAATGGAGGGGATATACCTGTAGGGATGGGGAGGAGGTCAAATGGAGGGGATATACCTGTAGGGATGGGGAGGAGGTCAAATGGAGGGGATATACCTGTAGGGTTGGGGAGGAGGTCAAATGGAGGGATATACCTGTAGGGGTGGGGAGGAGGTCAAATGGAGGGGATATACT